>APFE030722500.1:100142-198257 GCA_000404065.3 Pinus taeda | reverse complement strand
AAAGGTCTCGCACTGCTCTGCTGCCCAAAATCGCTGCAATTCTGCTCCTTTCGCCTATCACTCTCTCAAACTCTCTCTTGCAAGCTTTCAAATGCACAATGAGAGTGAAAGGAGGGCACATATTCTTTTATAAACTTCATTTGAGAAAATTTCATCCATAAACCCACTTTATAAGGTTTCTTTTTGACACTTTTTTTTAAAATACTGATTTTGATTTCCTTTATCCTGAATTTGACTTTTTGAGTGCTCTGACTTGATTCTTTTTGCAGGTAGATCATCTGAAGGACCTTGGCAAGGGGACCAGGGTTGCAGTTTGTCTTTTTGAAAACTTAGAAATTTCATCATTTATTTACAAGACTGAGAAAATGACCTTGGGCTTTAAAAAACAGAGTTTTTAAATCCAAGGTAAAAATTGACTGTACAAGATAAAAATATCGAAGAAACATGTTAACTAACCTCCCTCTGGCTTGCTGAGTACTCATGGATTTTCAGAGACATGACCTTGCAGAGACAAATGACCAAAACCCTAGACCTAGGAATTTGACAATAATACACATCAAGACAAGCTTGAAAAACTGTAATAACTGATATGACTTGATCCAGCAAAGCCAAGAGGGGCACAAAGACCAGCTCCTCCATCAGGTTTATGGCATGCCTAACGGGGTGCAAAATTTGACACTGATGAGACACCTACTAATGCAAATGCAAAGAGCTTTTTGATCACTGATGGAGGGCTTTCAAGACCGACACTAACACTTCCCATACTGCCTTTACCACGAACCAGAATTGGTCTGGATCTTCATTCCTGACTCCTCTGAATATCGGTAGTTTGATCGCACTCGCCATACGGAACTGTGGTGGTGGCGGAGGTGGGGTGGGTGGAGATGGAGGTGAGGAGGGTGAGACGGGTGATGGTGTAGGTGGATGTGGTAAGCGCGGAATTCATTGCCTTATTAGACTGACCGAGCTTCTCATAGAAACTTTCGCAAGCTCTTCCTCGCTTTCCCGCAATAGTGAAATTACGAGACTAGTTTCTAATTCTTCACTACCTTCGCTTCTGTAGATCTTCCCACTTTGCGTAGTCCCAAACATTAATTTATTCGCATAACCCGCTTTTCACACAATAACATCTTAATCCAAGTGTTCAAAGATTTAATATACTTACCTCGCAGTCCTTTGAGGAAGCGTCACTCCGCCTCACTGTAGCTGACAACCGTATCTACTGCGAACTCAATGATAAATACTCCTATAATTCGATTGAGCCAATGGTCCACAACTTGTGCTTATCTCCTAACGCTTCTAGTCTACGCATCAATTCCGGAGTCCACACGATTGGTTTGTTGAGCCTACACCTTCCCTGACTATCTGCTAGCTTCGCGATCCACTCATACAACTCAGAAGGAAAGGATGCAAAGAAAATTTCATGGATTTCCGTATATAAGTAGCGCTCTAACCACTGTTCCTTAGATACTCACGGATTCCTGTTTTCCTGCGCCGCGAACTTGTGAATCTTCTTGTCCAACTGCCCTTCAATTTCTTTCTTTGTTGGATTCTAGTGACACGACATCAGAGATCCCTTATGCGGATCTCGGTCCTGGCAACGAAACCATTTGTTGGCGTATATGGGCCTAACCTAGGTTCAAAGATGATTTAGCCAAACAAATCCCGGTACTACTGGCCCTTTCGGCAACAGTGCGTGGAGCATGTATTGAGGTCTCACCCGAAGTAGTGTGGGAGGGTACTAGAACCAAGTTTCCGCACCCTAGAGATGTCTGATGGTTTTTGGTGGTACGCGGTTTGATCCTGCGTGCACATCGCTACGCGCACCTATCAGTACTTCGCAGCCTGCGATGCTGCCTTCGCGCAACCCTATTTGGGGCTCGATCCGCGTTATTACCCATGTTTCTTACTATTAACCCTATATTATCCGATTACTTAACTTATCTGTATGAGCCCAATTATACTTAACAGTGTTCAATCTTCATATAAGTGCACGCGATAAACAAAACAATATAAATGCATAGAAAGATACAAAAGCAGAGACACAGTATTTGGAATCAAACTTCTCTTTATTATTCTTCTTCTTGGGTTACAGAGTCGACTCCACCATGCACACTCAGTTGCAGGGGTCCGCGCACTCAGCTGCGGACTCTACTAGGCCTTTGCGCACTCAGTTGCAGAGCCTCTTCCTACTACTACGACCCAAGACACTTAGACTTCTTCTCTTTCTGCTACTAGATCATTACATCCATTACATTCATCATCCCATCGATTTCTCTCTCTACAACTTAGAACCTCACTCTTATTTATACAATCCCATGGTCCGCGGACCATGGGTAGGTTGACATGACATTACATTACATTACAAAACTTAGAGCGGACAACCCTATGACTTAATGTACATTTCGCACTCCGCACCCGCAATTCGTGGAGTCTTACAACATATTTGACCAAAACTTGGGCTTTGAGCCCCAAAACATGCTGTGGGGGGATTCCATGCCCAACAAGTCATCTAGGCTTCTTCCAACAGCTTCCCTGATTGAAGTGTCTTCAATCCCTTGATTTGCTTCATCTCTTATGACATCATACCATCATCCCATAAATTCCATAAGTTGGAGTTCCTGATGAAACACTTGCTTCCTCTCTTGATTAGTGAACCTCCAACTAGGATTCTATCAGAGAATTTTGAGGATCTTGTATATCCTCATATGGCAGATGTTTCCCCTTTGACTTGATGTATGATGAGACTTGTCCTAGATGACTTCTTCCTTTGCTTTAATGTCCAATGAGGTTTCAAGAGTTATGTCCTTCATGTTCGACTATCATGGATTTTGTTTTCCATGATTTCCACGGTGATGCCACGAGCTCTTGCTTCTAATGCTTTCATGATGCCATGATGCGTCTAAATTTCATAGCCATATCTAAAGGTTTAGGAGCTTATGATGGGACCCCTTTTGTGAGGGAGGCCATCTAATCATAGTGGAGATATGTTGCTCCCTCTTTCCTTGGCCCTTTTCTTTAGTTTCCTCCATCTTTCCAGTGATACGAACTTCTTTCCATATTCTTTTCACAACATTGAACTTTATACTATTTGAGGACTAAACATTCCTTTCCTTTCTGCACATGATTGAAATACTTTTGTCTGCAACTTGTCTTTCTCTATAGAGACCACAAATTGCCGGATGGGTTAACCTTCTTGTTCACTGACATTTGTTACCTTGCATATCAATGATGACTACCTTCTTATCATATTTCCCAGATCTGCTTATTGAGATCTCATGAAGATATTCCTTCATTCTTTGATACCTATATTTTTGTGTAGGTCTAAGTGATGTGATCTTCTTTATTATAATTCAGAGAGTATATCTTCTAGCATTTCATATATCTCTCTTTATGTCTCCTCTTTTGATACATATGCATGAGAGGACCTTTGAGTGATTCCCTATGAGTCTCTTGTTGCATTTCAAACAATGTTTGACTTTCAGAGACCTTTCCATAGACATCAATGACTTCTCTTTTCTACGAGGATTATAACAATCCTCCTCTATGCAGGGACTTTCGATGACTTATCGACCTATAGATCTTCTTCCAATCATGAAGTTATTTTACCAAATTAATTAATGAAAAATACTTACTTGATTTGTGAAGACAAAATCTTTACCTTGATCATGTTGATGAAGATTAAAGAGGTCTTCTTCTTGAATCATCTTCTTCTAGGGTAAGGAAATGATCCTTGCTTTCTTGAAGATGATGACAATGTTTTCTTGCTTTTAATATGCTTTGCCTTGTAGATCAGAATTGCTTCTAGGGTTTCAACTTTCTCCAAGTTGATGTGATCTTCATTTTGAGGTCCTTCGAGCTACCTTGCTTTGTGGACAACTTAATGAGGGTCTTGATGGCATTTTGAGGATGACTATGGAGACACGAGCTCTTGTTGTTGTAGACTGCTCTTTGATCTAGGGTTTGATCAAGATTAGGATTTGATTTTGCAATATAGATCTTGATCTCCTTCAACTTGCTTTGATGCCTTGCTAGAAACTTGATCCTTGAATGTCTCTTTTTTGCCCTTCCTTCAAATGTAACCATAGATTTGATACCATGTTGAAGAATCTAGGGCTAATGTAGTTAATGAGATTCTTCTTGCATAATAACTATTCGTGAGGTATTTTGTATTTAGATTATTAGCACATTCTTTTGGTTATTATCATTAGTGTGTATTTCTTACTTCAACAAATAGCTATCAAAGCAAAGAGACAAGAGCACAAGATATGGCATTCTGCTAGGGCCAAAACCTCTCCCTCTTGGAGAGGAAAACCCGCACAAAATTCTTCTTATAGAGATTCCTATTGACGAACACCAAGACCACACTCCTTGACTTGCTAGGCCACTACAAGACCAAGACACCAATCCTCTTCTCGCTGTTGAGATCATCATCATCATTTGTTGCTTCATGGAGGTAATTATTGTTGCATCTTCACTGAGATATTAATTCTAACAACGAGATCATGAATGCTGCTACATTGTTACTGTGATCTTCATTGTTTTGTTACTGAGATCACGTCTTCACTTGAATCAACGCTATAACGATGAGATCTTTCACGAAGATCTTTTTCATAATCAATACTTGTTACTAAGTCTTCGTAAAACATAGACTGCGATTATAGCTTCGTCTAGAATGTATGATGTGTCATAGCATATTACTATGTGTTCTATTCATCGTGAATATACCAAGACTGAGTATGCTTTTGTGAGATCATCGAGATTCTTTTCATCGTATTTAAGCCGAGGCTTTATTATGTTGAGACAAAGATTATATCAGTGATCAAGGTTATGCGTTGACTCAGAAGTAATGTCGAGATTGTATGTCGTGTCAGAGCGTGTGACCAGATAACATGTCGAGAGTGCACTGTGTGATTACTGAGATTAGAGACTTCGTTTAGTATGCCGAGAGTGAGTGTGTTATTCTGATTGCACGAAGATCTGCATTATCTTACCTATTCGAAGGACAAACCTTCTGAGATTGCAAGGTATTAGAACTGTCCTCACTCACTTTGATTACCATCGAAAGTTGCGAAATGTCTAAGACTTTGTTTTGTACCCACGAAGAATTACAAAGAAAATTCAAGATATGTTGTCTCCCTTTTGCAAAGACCTTATTGGGTATATATATAGTGGTCTATTCAGTGTGTAAGCCGACTTGAACCGTTGCATCCTTTTATTGAGCCGACATGTTATCTATATATACCTTGAAGCCGACTTGATTGTCTTTCACATCTTTTGCTGGTAGTCTTCTTCTTTAGAGGATGGTGCTTGTCTTGGAGGGCTACATGACACTAGGTTGACCCATATTCATGCTCAAGAAGAGCTCTTTAACACGACTTTGATTCTTTGACTTTCCTAGACCTATGGAATAAGCAAGAAACTCATTTGAATAAATTACAAAAATAATATTTCTTTTTCTTGTCAAGTACAAAGAACAAAGTTACACTTACAAATACCGAACCTAGTTACACTTTCTTTAACATCTTGGGCATGCTGACATGATCAAGGGGGTTGACTTGACACTTGTGGGGTTATTAACCAAAATACAAATTCAAAATTTCCTCTTTGATTTGCATGATGAAATTATTGACCTATGCTACCATTCTTCAACAACATTGAACCTATGGCGCAAGAAGAATTAAACAAAATAAAATTAACAATGAACATTTTAAATTTTTGACAATAAAAAGCTCTCTCTACTCAATGACACAATAATGGAAAAGAAACAGACTCCTTGCCCTAGCAAAATCATGGAAAACAAATGGGTGACCTAAACTCAACCAAAAACAAGGAGAAAACAACAAAAAAAATAGGGTCGAATTTGATGCCCATACCTGAAATCCATGTCATGTTGAGGAAACTCCGTCCAAAATAAAAAAATTCTTTGCTTGGGATCTTAAATACCGTCAGTTTTCCCCTCTCTCGGCCTAGTAGATTCATTCTCCTCCTCCTTATTTCTCTCATTTTCCCTTTGTTTACAAAATGAAACCAAAAAACTATTGAATTTTCATAGGATCTTTTTAACTAATAATTACTTATGATTTCTTACATAAATTTTTTCTTGCATTCAAATTCATTGTAAAGTAATTACACAGAAGATCTCAACGGTAGAAACAAAATGCCAATAAGATCATGTTAGGTCCCTATAATACTAGTGTATTCCCATTATATTATTGTTAGTGTAGCCCCCTATTGTTATTGTTGTGCCCCATAGAAGCCCACTATTGTTATTGTTGTGCCCTTACAATATTATTGTTATGTAGGCTCTAATTATATTGTGACCCCGTAGACTCCTATATATACCAAGGAGGTCTTATCATTTGTATCATCCAAGAATTGTGCATTTATGTAATGTAAAGAAGGTTGCCCCCCTCGAAGAGGCTAATCTCTATGTCGTTGATCTATTTTGTCTTCTATTTTGTGTGTTGGTTTCATAACATTTGGTATTAGAGTTTTCGATTCTAGGGTATCGCTTCTTCAAACAGGTCATCTTGGCATTTTTGCTATAACTATTTTTCTATGAGGCTTCAGAAGATGAAATTGTAACCACGTGGAGAAGAAATATTGGTGAACTTTGTGTACGAATTTTAGATCTTGGTTTGCTATATTTTCGGAGATATGAGGAAGTTAGGGTTTTTGCAGGCTCCAGAATTCCATCTCAAATAGGTGACCTAGGGAAAATCGTCATAACTCTCTCTGAAGATCGGATTTGAATTTCATAAAAAGTGACTGAAAGTGCACGAACTATAGTTTTCTTGTATCGTTTTTAGGGCCGAAGGTCGAAATAGTGACGCGGCACTCCATACAAGTTCGCTCTACTGAACCAGTCTATAATTAGGTCATCGGGGGAGATTGGGCATAACTCTATCTTGAGGAATCCAATCTCGGTTTGACTTATGGGGTTGGAAAGAAGCTAAAAGTGCTACCACAAGACGGAATTTCAGAAGTTGGAGATCCAAAATTATAGAGGTACCATAGTTTCAATATCGAGCTCCTAAAAAGCTAGCAAAATGTGTGTATTTCTTTTTAAATTTAGCATAACTTTTATTTGAAAAATCAATTTGAAGTGATTCAAAGGGCATAGTTAAGCATAGATATCATTGCTTGATTCCAAAATGCCTCGAAACAAAAAAAAAAAACACACCTAGTAAGAAACCATAAAGCTCTTCCATGATGCATGAAGAAAAAGAAGAAATGCAACATGATATATCAAAATTATGAGACCAAGTGCAACAAATTTTCTCTCGCAAAAAGTAACAGAAAATGAATTGGAAGCCATGATGAATGTTAAGATAGATGGTATAAAAAGAGACATGGGAGTTTTGAATGATGGTTTAAAAGCGACATGGAAGCAATGATGAATGTCAAGATAGAAGGGTTGAAGGAAGGGTGGGCAAAGTTGTTAGAAGAAAGGCTTCACAGTGGTGACAAGGTAATCCATGAAAATTATGATGAGGACAAAAGGAATATGGATTATGATTTTAGAGACTCCAATGTTGGGTTTAAGAATCACCACATTCCAAAGATCGAAATGAGGAAGTTTGATGGCAAGGATCTGGTAACATGGATACCACATATGGAGCACATCTTTATATTTAGAACCCAATCAATTTTTATAGTATCAAATTTCAATGACTTTGTTTTCGTAAACCACTTGTCACTTGGTCAATTTTACAAAGGAAATGATAGCACATTATGAAAATACAAAGAGAAACAACTTCTTTAGCCAATTGATAAATCTCAAACAAAAGTGTTCAATGGCAGAACACATTGAGGACTTCCAAAAATTGAATATCAGGATAACTGATATTCTAGAGGAGCATAGGATTGATGTCTTCATAGGGACTTTAAAGGATAACATCCAACATGAGGTTCGTCTTTGGGAACCTGATTCATTGGAGAACGTAATGAAGGTGGCAAGAAAAATTGAAAGCAAAATTATGGCAACAACGAAATCTACTACTCACAACTATAAAGATGGAAGTATTGCTGCTCTTAACCTTCCACAACCTACAATGTTGAAAAAAGAGCAAAAGGGCTTTGCTATAATTTGATGACAAATACACTAAAGGTTATAAGTGTGTTGAAAAGAAATTATTCTACATAGTTTGTGAAGAGGAACAAGAAAAATCAAAAGAGGAGGATATACACCAAGAACCAACCCCAGAGAAAGAAGAAATGAATCCGACCATATCTTGTAATGCATTGGCAAGAATTACCACTCCTCAAACTCTCAAAGTAGAAGGATATATCGAGAAAAAAAGGTAATAGTGCTGTTTGATTCAGGTAGTACCCATAATTTTATTCATTGTAAGATAGCCATGGAATTTAATTGCTTCCTATATCCAACACCAGAGTGTCAAGTGATGGTTGCAAATGGAGGAACTATAAATTGCTCTGGAAAGTGCCATAATATCAAGCTAACCATGCAGGAATATGTATTGAATAGTCCAATGCTTTCCATTCCAATGGGTGGTGCTGATGTTGTACTAGGAGTCCAATGGCTACAATCTTTGAGGAAGATAGATTTTAATTTTCAAGAACTTTTCTTGAATTTTTTTTGGGAAGGAAAGCAAGTTGAATTAAAGGGTATCGCAAGGAAACTAGGAAAGGTAATCAACTCTAATGGAATGACAAAACTTCTAAAGAAAGAACAACTGGGCGTAATTGCACAATTATGCTCACTAGAGTTTCAAACATCGAAATCATCTGATCTCCAAAAAGCCTTGGACAATCATTCCAAGGTATTTGATACTCTCGAAGGCCTCCCACCTATTCGTGATCATGATCATGCTATTCATTTGATTCCAAGAAATGTTCCTCCAAACATCAGACCTTACAGATATCCCTATGCCCAAAATAGTGAAATTGAACGTATGGTTGCAGATATGCTAGAGGCTGGTATAATTTAACTTAGCCAAAGTTCTTTCTCTGCTCTAGTAGTATTGGTGTACAAGAAGGATGGATCATGGCATATTTGTTCGGATTAGAAGGACCTCAACAAGCTCACTATTAAAGGTAAATTTCCCTTTTTTGTCATTGATGAATTACTTGGAGCAATTGCTTCACCAAGTTGGAGTTCATTCAGGATATAATCAAATTAGAATAAAGACTAAAGACATTCCAAAAATAACATTCAGACCTCATAAGCGTCATTATGAATTTGTGGTCGTGCCTTTTGGTCTTAGTAATGCACTTTCCACATTTCAAGGTTTGATGAATTACATTTTCAAACCCTTCCTTAGAAAGTTTGTGTTAGTATGTTTTGATTATATATTAATGTACAACAAGTCTTGGAAGGATCATGTTCAACATGTTGACATGGTGCTCAAACTATTCGAGGAAAAACAATTATATGCAATTACCTCCACATGTTTCTTTGGACTACTGGAGGTGGAATATTTGGAGGGTGTTAAGGTAGACCCCAACAAAATCAAAGCCATTAGGGAATGGAAAATCCCTACAACCATAAAGCATCTTCGAGGATTTCTCGGGTTGAGAGGGTATTATTGCAAGTTTGTTAAGAATTATGGGAGAATAACAACACCTCTAACAACATTACTGAAAAAATGTATTTTCTTGGACTCCAGAAGCAACTTAGGCCTTTGAACATCTTAAAGAGGCAATGTGCCAAGCACCTATCTTAGCTATGCCAGACTTAACAAAAACCTTTATTGTGGAATGTGATGCCTCAAGAAATGGAATTGGTGCTATTTTAATGCAAGAAAGAAGACCCATTGCTTTTGAAAGTAATCCAAGAAATGTTGGCAATACTACATACACTAAAGCAATGGAGACCTTACCTAATGGGAGGGCACTTCAAGGTAAAAATAGATCATTATAGTCTTAAATACTTTTTGGAACAAACGTTATCTTCAGAAGAGCAACAAAAATGGGTCACGAAGATGTTGGGTTATGACTTTGAAATCATCTACAAAAAAGGGAAGCAAAATGTTGTTGCATAAGCACTCTCAAGAAAGGATGAGGATGTAGAAGCATTGCTTTGTGCCATTTCTATTATCCAATCTGATTGGATAACTGTAACAAGGGATGAATGGAAGAATGACGAAGAGGTATGGACACTCATTCAAAAGTTGCAGAAAGATTCTAGCACATATGATACATTTAGCTGGAAAAATGATTCATTATGGTACAAAGATTGCTTATATCTTTGTAAGAATTCCCAACTCAAGCAAAAGATTCTTTTGGAATTGCACATCTCCCCCTTAGGAGGGCACTCAGGATTTTTAAAAACTTACCACAGGGTCAAGAAATAATTTGTTTGGGATGGCCTTAAATATGATATTCATAAGTTTGTAGCAGAATGCTTGGTTTGCCAACAAAATAAAGTTGAGACAATTAAGACCCTGGGTCTGTTACAACCTTTAGCCATTCCAAGTCAACATTGGGAGGAGGTCTCAATGAATTTTATCCCAGGTTTATCCAAGTCTGAAGGAAAGAGTGTCATCATGGTGGTTGTTGATAACTTACCAAGTATGCACAATTTTGTGCATTATCTCATCCTTTTAAAGCCAATATATTTGCTACTGAATTTATGGAAACAATTCAAAAGCTACATGGAAATGCAAAGATTATTGTAAGTGATAGAGATCTCATTTTCACTGGAAATTTTTAGATGGAATTATTTTCTTGTCTTGGTACTCAAGTAGCTCATAGCTCATCTTATCATTCTCATTTTGACGGACAAACTGTGATAGTGAACAAATTTTTGGAAGGATATCTTCGTTGCTTTGTATCCGATAAACAAACGCAATCGGTCAAGTGGTTAGCTCTAGCTGAATGGTGGTATAATAGTTCCTTCCATTCTATAACAAAAATTGCCCAATTTATGGCACTTTATGGATATCATCTACCATCCATCACATCATCTTTAAAAGAAAATTATAAAGTTCAAGAAGTGGAAGATCACATCGAGCATCAACCACAAGTTCTCCAAATCTTAAAGGATAACCGTACTTTGGCGCAGATTCAAATGAAACGATAGGTTGATCAACGTCACAATGAAAGAAGTTTTGATGTAGGTGATTGAGTATTTTTATGGCTACAACCATACAAACGAATGTCCCTCAAGCATGCTAAGAAGGATAATAAATTATTGCCCAAGTACTATGGTCCTTACGGTGTTGCAAAAGATTGGTACTATGGCATTCAAATTAGAGCTGTCTGCATCTTCCCGAGTACACCCAATTTTCCATGTTTCATGCTTAAAGAAGGTTAACTGTGACAACCTCCCAATTTAAACAGTGTTGCTAGAACTTGATGAAGAAGGAAAAATCATATTTGAGCCTGAAGAAATCATGGAAACAATAACCTGATAACTATGGAATCGATTAATTTAAGAGTATCTCATTAAGTGGAAGAACTTACCCGCTGAAGGTTCCGCATGGGAGGATGAGAATTTTATACAGAAGCATCCAAAACTACTCAAGCATTGAGGACAACACTTTTTTTAAGGAGAGGGGCATGTCAAGTCCCTATAATACTAGTGAATTCCCCTTATTGTTATTGTTAGATTATTATTGTTGTGTCCATGTATCCCCATGTTGTTATTATTTTACCCCATAGAAGTCCACTATTGTTATTGTTGTGCCCCATTAAAGCCCACTATTGTTATTGTTGTGCCCTTACATTATTATTGTTAAGTAGACTCTAATTATATTGTGACCCCATGGACTCTTATATATGCCAAGGAGGTTTTATCATTTGTACCATCCAAGAATTGTTCATTTATGTAATGTAAAGAAGGTTGCTTCCTCGAAGAGGTTAATTTCTAAGTTGTTGATCAATCTTTTTTATTTTATTTTGTGAGCTGGTTGCATAACATTTGATATCAAAACTTTGAATTCTAGGGTTTCGCTTTTTCAAATAGGTCATCTTGGCATTTTGGTTGTAACTTCTTTTCTACGAGGCTTCAGAAGTTGAAATTGTAACCACGTGGAGAAGAAATATTGGTGAACTTTGTATATGAATTTCAGATCTTGGTTCGCTATATTTTTGGAGATGTGATCCGAGGAAGTTAGGGTTTTTGCAGGCTCCAGAATTCCATCTCAAATAGGTGACTTAGGGAAAATCTGCATAACTTTCTCTTCGAATATCAGATTTGAATTTCCTAAAAAGTGGTTGAAAGTGCACAGACTGTAGTTTCATTGTATCATTTTCAGGGGTGAAGGTTGGAACAGTGACACGTGGTACTTCGTACAAGTTCGCTCTACTGAACTAGTCTATAATTAGGTCATTGTGGGAGATTGGGCATAACTCTTTCGTGAAGAATCCAATGTCGGTCTGACTTATGGGGTTGGAAAGAAGGCTCCGAGTGCTACCAAAGGACGAAATTTCAGAGGTTGGAGATCTGAAATTATAGAGTTACAATAGTTTCAATATCGAGCTCCTAAAAAGATAGAAAAATGTGTGTAATTTTTAAAATTTTGCATAACTTTTATTTGAAAAATCAATTTGAAGTGATTCAAAGGGCATAGTGAAGCATAAATATCATTGTTTGATTCCAAAATGCCTCGAAACAAAAAAATGGACACAACTAGTAAGCAACCAGAAAACTCTTCCATGATGCATGAAGGAAAAGAAGAAATGCAACATGATATATCAAAATTATGAGACCAAGTGCAACAAATTTTGCTCTCGCAAAAAGTAACAAAAAATGAATTGGAAGCCATGATGAATGCTAAGGTAGATGGTATAAAAAGGGACATGGGAGTTTTGAATGATGGTTTAAAAGCAGGCTTGGAAGCAATGATAAATGTCAAGATAGAAGGGTTGAAGAAAGGTTTGGCAAAGTTGCTAGAAGAAAGGCTTCCCAGTGGTGACAAGGTAATCCACGAAAATCATGATGAGGACAAAATGAATATGAAATATGATTTTAGAGACTCCAGTGTTGGGTTTAAGAACCACCACATTCCAAAGATCGATATGTGAAAGTTTGATGGAAAGGATCCGGTAACATGGATACTACAGGCGAAGCAATATTTTGATCTCCATGATGTGCAACACACACAAAAGGTACGCATTGCATTTTTATATTTAGAACCCAATCAATTCGTATTGTATCAATGGCTTTGTTCTTGGAAACCACGTGTAACTTGGTCAATTTTACAGAGGAAATGATAAGACATTAAGAAGATACAAATAACAACACTTTCTTTAGCCAATTGTGTTCAATGGCAGAGCACATTGTAGACTTCCAAAAATTGAATATTAGGGTGATTGATCTTCTAGAGATCATAGGATGGACATCTTCATAGGGACTTTAAAGGATAACCTCCAACATGAGGTTCGTCTTTGGGAACCTGATTCATTGGAGAAGGCATTCAGGGAGGCAATAAATGTTGAAAGCAAAATTATGGCAACAAGGAAGTCTATTACTCACAACTATAAAGATGGAAGTGTTGCTACTCCTAGCCTTCCTCAACCTACAAGGTTGACAACACAACATTTGGAGGAAAAAATAGCAAAAGGGCTTTGTTGCAATTGTAATAGCAAATACACTAAAGTTCATAAGTGTGTCGAGAAAAAATTATTCTGCATAGATTGTGAAGAGGAGGAAGAAAAGGAACAAGAAACATCAAAAGAGAAAGATATACACCAGGAACCAACCCCAGAGAAAGAAGAAATGAATCCGACCATATCTTGTAATGCATTGGCTGGAATTACCACTCTTTAGAAGTATATATCAAGAAGAAAAAGGTAATAGTGTTGATTGATTCGGGTAGTACCCATAATCTTATTCATTGTAAGATAGGAAAGGAATTGAATTGCTTCCTATATGCAACACTAGCGTGTCAAGTGATGGTTGCAAATGGAAGAACTATAAATTGCTTTGGAAGGTGCCATAATATCAAGCTAACCATGGGGGAATATGTATTGAATAGTCCAATGCTTTCCATTCCAATGGGTGGTGCTGATGTTTTACTAAAAGTTCAATGTTTACAATATTTGGGGATGATAAATTTTAATTTTCAATTTTTTTTTTTTGAATTTTTTTTGGGAAGGAAAAGAAGTTGAATTAAGGGGTATCGTAGGGAAACCAGGAAAGATAATCAACTCTAATGGCATGACAAAGCTTCTGAAGAAAGAACAAGTAGGCGTAATTGCACAATTATGCTGACTAAAGGTTCAAACATCGAAATCATCTATTTCTTTAGATTTCCAAAATGTCTTGGACAATCATTCCAAGGTATTTAATACTCCCAAAGGCCTCCCATCTATTCGTGGTCATGATCATGCTATTCATTTGATTCCAGGAAGTGTTCCTCCAAACATCAGACCTTACAGATATTCCTATGCCCAAAATAGTGAAATTGAACACATGGTTGCAGAAATGCTAGAGGTTGGTAGTTGAACCTAGTCAATCTTTGCTCCAGTAATATTGGTGCACAAGAAGGATGGATCATGACGTATGTATCCCGATTATAGGGAGCTCAACAAGCTTACTATTAAAGGTAAATTTCCCATTCCTGTCATTGGTGAATTGTTGGATGATGAACTACATGGAGCAATTTACTACACCAAGCTAGATCTTCATTCACGATATCATCAAATTAGAATGTAGATTGAAGACATTATGAAAAGAACATTCAAATTCATTTATGAATTTTTGGTTATGCTTTCTGGCCTTACTAATGCACCTTCCACATTTCATGGTTTGATGAATTCCATTTTCAAACCCTTCCTTAGAAAATTCGTGTTAGTATTTTTTGATGATACACTAATTTACAACAAGTCTTGGAAGGATCATGTTCAACATGTTGACATGGTGGCTCAAACTATTCGAGGAGAAATAATTATATGCAAAACCTCCAATGTTTCTTTGGAGTAAAAAAGGTGGAATATTTGGAGGGTGTTAAGGTAGACCCTAACAAAATTAAAGCCATTAAGGAATGGAAAATCCCCACATCCATAAAGCATCTTCGAGGATTTCTCGGGTGTACAGTGTATTATTGCAAGTTTGTTAAGAATTATGGGAGAATAACAACACCTCTAACAACATGACTTAAAAAAGACGCATTTCCTTGGACTCCATAAGCAACTTAGGCCTTTGAACATCTTAAAGAGGCAATGTGCCAAACACCCGTCTTAGCTACGCCAGAGTTTACAAAACCTTTATTGTGGAATGTGATGCCTCAGGAAATGGAATTGGTGTTGTTTTAATGAAAGAAAGAAGACCCATTGCTTTTGAAAGTTGTCTAATCAAAGGAAAATATCTACACAAACCTATTTATGAGAAGGAAATGTTGGCAATACTGCATGCACTAAAGCAATGGAGACCTTACCTAATGGGAAGGCACTTCAAGGTAAGAATAGATCATGATAGTCTTAAATACTTTTTGGAACAAAGACTATCTTCAGAAGAGCAACAACAATGGGTCACAAAGATGCTGGATTATGACTTTGAAGAAAAAAAGGGAAGCAAAATGTTGTTGCAATGCACTCTCAAGAAAGGATGAGGATGTGGATGCATTGCTTTGTGTCATTTCTATTATCCAACCTGATTGGATAACTGAAGCAAGGGATGAATGAAAGTATGACGAAGAGGTATGGACACTCATTCAAAAGTTGCAGCAAGATCCTAGTACATCTGATACATTTAGCTGGAAAAACGATTCATTATGATACAAAGATCACTTATATCTTTGTAAGAATTCCCAACTCAAACAAAATATTCTTTTGGAACTACACACCTCCCCCTTAGGAGGGCACTCAGGATTTTTAAAAGCTTACCACAGCGTTAATAAAAAAATTGTTTGGGATGACCTTAAATCTGATATTCATAAGTTTGTGGTAGAATGCTTGGTTTTCCAACAAAATAAAGTTGAGACAATTAAGACCCCGGAGCCATTCCAAGTCAGCTTTGGGAGGTTTCAATGGATTTTATCACAGGTTTACCTAAGTCTGAAGGAAAGAGTGTCATCATGGTGGTTGTTGATAGACTTACCAAGTATGCACACTTTTGTGCATTATCTCATCCTTTTAAAGCCAATATATTTGCTACTACATTTATGGAAACAATTTAAAAGCTACATGGAAACCCAAAAATTATTGTTAGTGATAGAGATCCCATTTTCATTGGAAATTTTTGGACGGAATTATTTTCTTGTCTTGGTTTCTCAATTAGCTCATAACTCATATTATCATCCTCAATCTGACGGGCAAACTGAGATAGTGAACAAATTTTTGGAAGGATATCTTCGTTGCTTTGTATCTGATAAACAAACACAATGGGTCAAGTGGTTAGCTCTAGCTGAATGGTGGTATAACACTTCCTTTCACACTGCAGCAAAAATGACCCCATTTATGGCACTTTATGGATATCATCACCATCCATCACATCATCTTTTAGAGAAATTCTAAGGTTTAAGCAGTGGAAGATCACATTGAGCATCAACAACAAGTTCTCCAACACTTAAAGGATAACCTTACTCTGGCGCAAAATCGAATGAAACAATAGGCATATCAACGTCGCAGTGAAATAAGTTTTGATGTAGGCGACTGGGTATTTTTATGGCTACAACCTTACAAACACATGTACCTCAAGCAAGCTAAGAAGGATAATAAATTATCACCCAAGTACTATGGTCCTTACAAGGTGTTGCAAAAGATTGGTACTATGGCATACAAATTAGCGCTGTCTGCATCTTCCTGAGTACACCCAATTTTTCTTGTTTCATGCTCAAAGAAGTTTCATATTGATAAGCTCCCAGTTCAAACAGTGTTGCCAAAACTTGATGAAGAAGAAAAAATTATATCTGAGCCTGAAGCAGTCATGGAAACAAGAACCTGACAACTACGAAATCGATTAATTTAAGAGTATCTCATTAAGTGGAAGAACTTACCTATTGAAGATTCCACATGGGAGGATGAGAATTTTATACAGAAGCATCTGAAACTACTTAAGTGTTGAGGACAACACATTTTTGAAGGAGAGGGGCATGTTAGGTCCTTATAATACTAGTGAGTTCCCTTATTGTTATTGTTAGTGTAGCCCCCCATTGTTATTTTTGTGCCCCATAGAAGCCCACTATTGTTATTGTTGTTCCCTTACATTATTATTGTTATGTAGGCTCTAATTATATTGTGACCCCTTAGACTTCTATATATACTCTTATCATTTGTATCATCCAAGAATTGTTTATTTATGTAATGTAAAGGAGGTTGCCCTCTCGAAGAGACTGATTTTTAAGTTGATCTATCTTTTTTTATATTTTTTGAGTTGGTTGTATAACAGATCATAGAAAGAACCAAACAACAGACACAAGAGTTTACCCTGAGAAACCCACATGGGAGAAAACCCAACAGAGAAATCATTAAGTTCAACGGAGATACATCTAGTCATAAACAAGGTCAAATTGACCAACATTGTAGCTAGGTCAAACCTCAAACCTAGTGAACTACCCTTAGATCAATTCATCAATCTGCCCAATAAACTCAGCTTGATCTAATTTGTCTAGGCCGAAATTCGACTTATGTACCAAAATTAAGTCTTGCTGTTAACAAAAGTTTGCACTGTTGTTGAGAGACTGCTGCCCAGAAAACTCACACATGCTAAGTCAAGCAAGAGAGAGAGAATACTTCGCCTTCTTCTTCATCCTTCTAGTCTTCGTTTGGATGCTTAGAAGATGTCTTTATATTGTGAGGTCGAGTTGTGCCAAAGTGAGGAGGTTGAATCCCATGTATAGATCTTTCTTGGAGTGTCGAATGGGTATGATGATAGGGGCATGTCGAATTGACTTCTTGGAGGGTCAACTTTACAATTTGGAGGCAAATAACTTAAATTTCAAATTTCAAAATTTCTCTTTTGAGCCGACATGAAGAACATGTCTCACATTAATCATTTTTAGGGCTAACAATAAAATGACATGAAGAACATGTCTTACATTTTCAGTATATAAAGAGCTAAAATTTTAATTAGGAAGACCGACCATAGTTACAAAATTCAACAAAATCCACAATTTTTTTTATAAAGTTGTTGTTCCACATAACAATTTTTTGGCCTTGACTCACAAAATTTTGGTTATTTTTACAAGAAAATCATAATTTTTTCATTTAGAAAGAATCACCTTATTTTATCGGCTAATAAATTCACCACTTCGAAAGAATCACGATTAGGCGATTAAATCACGATAGCGCAGTGTTCGCAACAGTGGTCCATATAGATGCATGGTTTAATCAAGGATGTTAAGGTTTCTTTCAGTGTTCCACGGTGTTGCGTTCCCCCACGTGGGGGTCGAATTTCCTAGCTCCTGCGCGCTCCGGGGACTTGGGGATGACTGGGGGTCATTTCCCCACGCTCCCAAAAAGTAGGGTACGCGCAAAAACTTGTAAGGGGGTGTTTCCTCGATTTTCGGGGTCGAATCCTCCAAATGGGTTCGTTTCCTAGGCGAAAGGGGTTGTTTACCTAGATAAAAATCGCAAATTTTTTTAATGAAACCAAAATATTCTAATTTTTATGAATCGAGAAGAGTTTAAATTTTAAACTTTATTTTCAATGTTCATTTCACATTGTTTCATCTTTTCATGGTTGATCCTGATATATTCATGCAATAGCTGGATGCAGAGACTAGCAGGGGGGGCATTACCTTGAGCAATTATGCTCATTTATGATTTATCATTTGATATGTTCTTATGTTATTAACTTATTTGCTTTTCTGTTTCAGACTTCAGTTGTAGACTAAAGTTTATTTTGAATCTTGATATATGATATATTAGACTTGAGTCTTGACTCTATACAAATTTGACTCTTGATGTATCAGACTTTACTTTTATTTCAATATTCAATATTCATAGTTGGAACTTCAATATGGTTTAACTTTTAGAACTTCAAATATTTATTTTCATCGTGCATTGTTAGTAGTTAAACTGTACAGTTACAAACTTACACGTCTGATGTATGATTATATGATATCATGTTTTTCGTTTTAAATTTGTTTCAGACTTCAGTTGTATGATTCTTCGATTTATTATTGATCCTTCATGATGTAAGTGTTATATATTATATAATGATAAAGACAGCTACACAATAAATATTAAAATTTCAATGATATATCATATATTTTTATATTTATAAGTTTTTAAGACCCCGACGTCCCCCCACGTTTCCCAAAAATTGGTGGGGATTTTTTGCATAGGCTGCTCCTGTTTATCCCTGCTCCCTTGCCCCCACATCCCGGAAAGTTTGTGGAACATTGGTTTCTCTGGCTACTAACAAAGAGGTATGTGTTAATAGACATAGTGGTCATAGATGTAACTGATACCAAGGGCATGCCCCTATCAAGAAAATGGTCAACATCTATGGGCAGGGATTTGCAAATGGATCTATCATATACTAAAATACCTACCACAAATGGGAAACCATTCATCCTATATTGAGAGCCACAAATGGCCAAGCATGTTGAGGACATTGACCCTTTCCCTTTCCCTAGGCATCCTAGTAGGACAGAAAGTATCCTTTAGACCTGCAAGTGGAATGGAAACACTTTGAACCAAAGATCCTTGAAAGACCTAACATGGTTGAGAAAATAAGAGGAGATGTATGTCAACTCTATTCCTTCCTCCAAAAGTAGAAGTCAAAAGTTCCAAAACAATAAAAAAACAATGGGTCCAGAAACAAGGAAAGGATTTCCAAGTTGGAGTTTTGGTACTTGTGGATGTAAACTCTCATCCTTGTAACGTCCACTATAAAGTAGGGGTAAGTTACTTTTACATTGCTAACCTCAATGGGGAGCACTTGTCATCATCTGTAGAGGGCAAGTGCCTCGCCTGTTTTAGTGGAACTTAACACATTTATTATTAGATAGTTGCATTGCATTTGTGTGTTTTGCATTCTTGTCTGTACATCCTCCTTTTGATATTGTTCATGCTGATGTGTTTGCATAATAGTTAGATATCATGCATTATTTTAGCCTACATTTATTTTTAGGATTATCTTTATTCTATATCGCAAGGGTGATGATTAGCATCTTGCTTAGTTGCTATCAACAAGTTGCTCTAACTTGTGAGTGTGCAGGTAATAGGTTTATGAGCCCTACGAATTGCTGGAGTTCTCATGCATTCCTCGTTTGAGCACATGGATCAGGTGCTCTACGGTGAGCACATGTTCCCAAGTTGGAACCAAATGTTACCCACCAAAAAGTGGGTAACCCATAGGAAATTTTTTTTTACATCATGCATAGCTAGCCAGCTGGTAGCCCTATCTGATCAACACATAACATAATGCCAGGATCCTCCATTTCTTGCATTGATCAGATTTCTCTTCCCCATCCTACATTTCTTCTTGAAGGAAGGTGGGTCATCCGTTGGAGGGTACTTTAACCATTTTGCAACCATGTGCATGCTAATATGGATCAAAGAGAAACTCGATGATCAACGATCTTAACTGCATTCTTGTTCCCTCACTTCACTTGGGAAGTTAGTCTTTGACTATAGTCTAGTGGGACCTCCTCTGAAGCCTTTTTGTCTTAGGAAGGGCACTACTAGGGAGGTTTTGATTGAAGTAGAGTGTTCACGATATTTCATACTTATCACTTTCCATCTTTCCCTTTATTCATCTCCATTCATCGGGTTGGTGGTCATTGGTCATTGGGATTGGCACCCTTTGATCCTCATCCTTGAGTCTGAGCTAGAAAACTTTGTCTTGGAGGTTGATGTAGCTAAAAGAAAGATAAAAGCATAAGAAAGCCACAATGAAAAAAAAGATAATGCAGAAGATTGCTGGGACATTTGATTAGCACATGGGCAAAAGCCTAGCATGAGCTCTACCTCGCTTATTAGCCACCACCTAGTACCTTAAGCACATGATGCTTAATCCATAAAGGGAACTCTTGTATTGTCCCAATCTTGATGAGCGATAAACAAACTTATCCTCAAAGGGGTAATGGAAAATTTCAAAAGCAAGTTTGGCTCCTAGGCTATGCACCCAAATCAAAGCACATCATAAAGAAATAAAAGGTGAAACAAAGAGGTGGGAAAAACAGGCCTCTGTGATTGTGCCATCCTTGCATCTATACACTCAGGATTTTGGACCTCCATTAGCTGGTCACATGGCTATGGCACCTTTCCCTGAAGTCTTTCCCACTCTGCAGCCACCATTCTGACAGACACATATGGATTGATGGGCTAACTTGTTACATGCCATTTCCCCTTGGGGGCTGGAAACACCTAATGGGGTTATCCATCTAACTGTCTGTAGCATAACAAGGTAACCTGTTTATGGGACTTGATCTAGTTATATATTTGAAGGTGAGCTTTGTGTGAAGTATTATTGTGTCTCCAGCATTAGGTATTGTCCATTATGATGGATTTATGGTTATTGACCCTAATGATTGATCATTTCACTTGACATTGAGAGGGTTTTGTCAGGTGGTATTGTTACAGCAGGAGAGGCCTTCATTATCACTACATTCAGCATGATACCAGAGGCTGAAAATTAAATTCAAAATTTAAAAGCTAATTTTCAGATTTATGGTTGTAGCAAAATTTTATTCACGGTGACTGTTTTTGCACACACGATCCTCGGGATTTGTGCTGGATTTCGCCCCCTTAGGATTCTTTGTCAGCAATTTGTGCCTCAAAAATTGCACCCAGATTCTGCTGTTCAAAATCTTCTGTCTTGTGATGTGCTTCTAGATTTCTTGGGATGGATTCCCAGATTTTGTTTCAGCCAGGATATTTTATCTTGGGATTTGTGCCCAGATTGAGCTGGGGAAATGAGAGCTGTAAGCTTCCTCAAAATTTATCCATCAAGTTCTTCAACACCTTAATTTAGTGCTAATGTCTTGAATTTTGTGTTGTGTTTATCTTGAAAATTGTGCCAGAACTTTTAGGTTGTCTTGAAAATTATGCTGTAATGGGTGTTGCTTCCCTGCTGTTGTTCTGTGTTATGGGACCTCACATTGCTTCAGTTTCTTCACTGTGACTCCTATGTGTCCTTGACCACTGATATGTAAAAGTTATGTAATTGAATAAACCAAATATGACCAAAATAAGGTCGTATACTCCATACTTTGTATTTGAAAAAGTAATCCAGACAAAATATGGCCGACAATGCCCAGATAGGGGTGTATTCATATTTTAGATTATTCTTGTATCTGAGGGCCAAATATGGCCACATATGTTATAACTATCATTTTGGCTAACAATTCGAAGTACACACACACAAAGAAATTTCGTATTGTACCTTGAGAGGTACTTTGTAAGTGCACTGTTGACTTACTTTAACAAATTGACAGATATCAAATAATTAAAAAGATGCTTCATGCAACGGATGAAGTCTAATTATGAACAAGCTATAATAGATTTACTGTGATGAAACGATCCTAATTTATTTTGATTGTTTGTGCAGCTCTGCGAGTTATCTTTTCACAAGACTCACCATTTGAGGAACCCATTCAATGAAAACCTGCCCGTGAAGGTATTTGCTTCCTCGTTTGAATTAAGTGAAAGATTCATGCTTATTTTGTTGATTCTTTTGCTACTTATAGTTCTTTTTCATTTGGTTGGTTCTGGAATCTGATGTGTCATACTGCACAGTTGCATTTAAAGTATTCATAAATATCTCAAGGTGACTGAATACATTCAACATATCTAAATCATTTTGTTTTGCTTTTAAATATTATGTGGGGTGAACCTCCTTTTCTTCCCCATTAAAAAACGTAAAAGGAAAACAACAGACCAGAAAAGAATGCCAATCTGCAAGTTATTTATGCATTCAGTTTTAAGTAGGACATGAGGTATAATGTTTTATGACATTTTCATGTTTCAACTGACATAATTTTAAAACATGATAAGAACTAGATTAAAGAATTTTCAAACATATGGAACTGTTTGAGTTTTGTATGGAATTTGAAATCCCTTGCAAGTCATGAAATCGAGAGTGACATATAATGCACATTTAGAAATTAAAACAATGTTACCATATATCATGCACATATCTTAAGCAGAAATTAAAACAATATTACCATATATTCATGAAGAGGAACACCACCGCAATCTTAAAGCCCAAAGACTTTTGCATTTATTCCAGAAAATAGACAAGAGAGCTTGAGAGCTTAGTACACGATTCAAAGATTGGATAGATCGACTGAGAATGACCTCCTATTTAAAGATAAATCCTCCAACAACTAGTTCTAGTGATCTTCGTCAAAGTAAGGTCGACCGTTGATGAAGATCAAAATTTCTTTTAATCTCATTCGTCGATATATTTAAATTTTGAGGAAATTCGAAATTTTCATTTAAATGCATTTTAATTAACTCAAAAATTATTTTTTTTAGTTACTTTCCCCAAAATTTTGACTTTGACTTAACCACCAGGGTTCAAAGGTTTAAAATTTATCAAAATAATTAATTTTGCTTAGTACCGATATCTTTTAATATTTAATTTTTTAAGACCGACGAATTTTGCTTTTAGAAAATTTAAATTTATCTGGATCTAGAATTAATTAAATTTCTTGCTTAGGATTTTAATTAATTTTTGGCTAGAAAATTTAATTAATTAACCTATGAGGAGATAAATTATTTTTCCAACCTTCAAGACACTTTACATCATAATTTCATATTTTTACATCATAAGGGGGAAAACCCATTTGTAAAAGACCCTTACAGATTACCTACTTCAGTGACACAAATATAATCCAACAAACCAAGTAATTTGTAATAAAATAATCTAACCAAATAGTTAGGATTATTTCCTAATTACTTTTACATAGACTCGATTTAGAACACTAGGACTCGCCTAAGATCCTAGCGACAAAATCCATTCCAATTTTGGGGTAACACTGGGGGGGAAAACTCTGTAGACCATCCGACAATAGATCGGTGAGATAGAAAACCTCCCAGAATAGAGACCATCACTAGAAAGGTAAGTTTACTTAGGTTGTTACATACATGATACAATTCTGTTGAGATTATTTACATCATATACATGCAGAATGAGTTTATATTATAACCTGACGATCAGGCTCATGATGATAACTGGATGGCACAGACACATCAATCGGGTGATATCCCTTTTGCCAAAAAAAGGGGGTGTACTTCTATGGGGTCGTTGACACGGAGTGGTCAACAGGTAGCTTGACCCCTAAAATTTGATATAGGTAGAATTCCATACCTTGAAATATTTTGACTAAATAGCATGGTCTCTAAAAAATTGAAATAACATGGAATTTAAACTAGCATGGCCATGGTTATTTAAAACAGTCAGTTTGGACCATTTCAACCCAATACCAACTGGACTGGTCCTCTGCATCGTTTTTGGGCAGGTTTGGAGTAGTCGGTTTCAAATGGTACTCAAACCTGTAAGTTTTATATGGCTCTGATCCACATGCCAATAACATCTAAAAACCACACAAGCAGCAAAGGAAAGAAAAGAAAGGTATAGACCCTTCTTAAAACTTGACATAATTCTATTTAAGGATGCCCTCCCACATTTGCTTCACACTGTTCTTATTAAGCATTTGTGAGCATGTCAAGAATTTGGAGCTGTAGCCAAGAGAGCTAATTAAAGTGAAGTTAAAGCTGATTTGGTGCCTGATTTCAGTGGAGAATTTTTCTACATCAATGGTTTAGAAAATTTCCACAGATTTGGAGATTTGACATTTGATTCTTGTGTCTATTTGAAGGTATGTAAAAACATTTTTAACCCCCATTCTCATAGATTGTGAATTTGCTGATTTCTTCTCTAGGAATTAATCAAGTGTAGTTTTTAATCTGCAGTTTTTTAACTATTAAAGGCATTTTTATGGCTCCCAAAAGATAGAAAGATGCTGCATGGAATTATTGCGAATGTTTGAGGGGAAGCTTACATGCAACCATTATAAGAAGGAAAATGGTGTTTGGAGGGGGGGTGTAAGTATTGTATACATATTACACATGTGGAATCCCACTTTGTACACATTCAAGAACAAGTTAAACGGTACCTAGGTGTCTTGGCTGATTTAAAATCTTAAATGGACATTGATGTTGAAGCCTAAAATGCTGAGAAAGCCAAAGGTGAAAGATGTCCAAGATGAGATTATGGAGAAGTGAAGAGATCCTTGAACATGATAATGGATTTGTAAAACATAATTATGGAGCGTCCTCCATTTCCCCTTCTAGGGAATTGTTGAACCTTGAATTTGTCCCTTGCAAATTTGGAGGGTCAAAGACCAACACATTTCATTAGGTTGGAGGTTCAGGACATATACAGATACAGGCTGGGGCTTGGTTCCCAGGGAGACTTGTTGCAAATTTGATTCAGTGGTGATTCAGATAGTTTTACACAGACTGGAGACAATTGCTATTTTTAGCAAGTTCTCTGCTTTTTAGGAGATGGAGTTCAAGGGATGGTACAGCAATACTAATCACATATCCAGATTCCTTATGAACTCAAGATTCCAATGAGGGTTTTTCGAGTAACATGCATGACACTTACTATTTTTAGTAGGTTTTGTCCAAAGACTTGCATGTTAGATATAATTGTCTATTTAGAATCCTTGCGAGATTTTGAGTTCGATGAGCTACTTACAGGAGACATGCAAGCACTTTATATTTTTAGCAATATTTGCATGTCGATTCTGATTACAAATTTGGATTCCTTATTGAAAGATGAATTTGATGAGATTTTGAGTACTTTCTATTTTTAGCAATGGTCGCATGTCAGGTTTGATTACACATTTGGACTCCCCATTGAGTTCTGAGTCCAATGGTGGTGGTTTCTTCTGATTTTGAGGACTTTCTATTTTTAGCAGTCTTGGCATGGCAGTGTTGACAACATATCTGGGTTCCTCATCAAATTTTGAGACTAATAAGTATAATATTGTGGGCATGTAGTGATATTTCTATTTTTAGGGGGATTGTTATGTTTGGCATGTCTATTTTTAGTAGCATGGGGTGGTAGTTTGACAGGTTGACACATGGCAACAATTGTGAGTGGTTAGGTGGCAGGAGGTCGGATGAGTCATCGATGAGGTGGCAAAGCACGAGTTGACATGACAATTGAGGCAATTGTATATCCTCTCTCCTAATGCATTTCCCTTCTCTCTTTCCTCTCCTACTTACTCGTCTTTTATCTCTTATTCCCACTTCTATTCTCCCTCCTATTTGTACTCTCCTTTATCCCCCTAATTTCTCTCCATTTTCCTCTTCCATTTTTTTTTTGTCCTTGTCTCACTCCCTTTTTCTTCCACAAAAAAGCATACCAACTCAACGTTATAAAATTTGCCAAATCAAATTTCTAAAGATGGTTTGATGGAGGAAAACTATGCTAAGTTGAATTACTTGAGAGAAATTAGGCAAGTTGAATTGCTAAAATCGCCTTGGGATATACTCACGAAAAATTGCCAAAAATAAGAAGTTACCCATGTTGAAATAGCCATGTTTATGCTCAGAGATATTTTTATCACTTGACAACTTGGAGATACTTCTATCTAACTCAAGCACGTGCCACTTAACTAAATTCTTCTCCAATCAGAACTCAGTTGAGTCAACCATGCACAATGATGGCCCATAATGGAAATTTTGACCTCCTCCCCTTAGTACGTCTTGAAGGGGGAAATTATCATAAATACAAGGGAAGGCTGACCTTCCAATTCGAATTATCTTGACCAAAGCAAGCAGCCTTCTCTCTTCTCTCCATCATTCTTCTTTCTCTTATTATTTTGTATTTGGATATATTGTATTCAAGTTCTGTGATAGTCACCTTGGCGCGGCCAACCTTTTGACTCTTGCAGAATAAAATTCAGTTTTGATCCACTTGCTCTGGTTGGTTTGATTCAATGATATTTTGTTCAAATTATTAAGAATTACAGTATTACTTTAGCTTTTTATTTGGGCAACAAGCCACTAAGATACACCTTTTTCTTACTCTATTTCTTTCACATATAAAAAGCTGATTTGCAAAGGACCATTCCACACATTAAACTTAGGAAATTTTATGCACTTGTTTGTCCACTAACTTTCTGGGAAAACAGTCATTATCCTACTATTTTTTCTATAATTTGTTGCAGATTTACAGGTTAGAACAATGGGTATAAACATTAGGGACTGTTGATTTTACAAGTACAATAGATACTAGCACTTATTTCTAAAACTGATAATTACTTCCAATGATATGATGATAATCTTTGACACTTCCAGTTAACCATTAAGCAATTATACTTCAGGTATTCAAGAAAAAATGCAATAGGACAGTAGAGATCACAATGAAGCAATGATACCCAAAGATAACGCAAGATTTACCCTGGGAAAACCCACCTGGGCAAAAATCCAACAACCTTTTCGTTAGAGAAATTCCTCAATTCAACAAGATATACAACTGATCTTCTATAGTCAAGATACTGTCAAATAGAGCAGCAAGAGAGCCCTGATCAAACCTGGTCAAAGTGTCTTCTTAACAAGTCAAGATGCTGCCCAAAAGACTAGGCCTGATCTGCTCTGCTAGGGCCGAATTTTGGCCTCCTCCTGTACCCAAAAAAATTCGGACCTACTGCAGGATATGCCCAGAAACTCGTCACACGTGCGAAGTCAATGGAGAGAGAAGGACACACGTGTGAGGTCAAACTAGAGAGAGAAGATGTTGGATTTGTCTTTGTCCTTCTTGTCCTTTTTCTCCTTCGTGTGGATCAGAAGATGTTATCTCTTGTGAGGTCAAATAGTGTCAAGAGGAGGAGGTCGAATGGCATATATATAGCATTCTTGGGAGGCCGAATGGGTGCCACGATAAGGCTGGGCTGACTTGACTTTCTTGATGCCAAAATTATCATTACATATATTATCAAAATATGAAGACCAACCATAGCTACAAAATTCCAACGCTCCCTGTTAGCTAGAGACATATTCATAATGACTTCTTTAGATGTCTTTTGTTGAAATTTTTTTCTAAGGAAAGGTTGAATGAGCTAGGTATGTTGATGTGTCATTCCACTACCTGTGGAAAGCATCCTTGTATCAGCATCATGTTCAACATGTTGTCGCTTGAAGCAATTCACCAATTATCCAAGTCCTCACTTGGAACCTAGTCAACACTTGTGACTTATGGTGAAACCCTAGGCTATTGCATTCCTGCATGTTGATTGAATGGTAACTCTGTTGCCCGATGTTAAAGACACTCACCTGCCCACTTGGGGAGCACTCTGGGCCTTGATGCTCTCTGGGCCATTCTCCCTAGCCACATTTTGTGGCCCTTGGTCAATACTTTGACCTGTCTATATCTTGACCTTGGGAGAATGCCCGCCCCTTGATGCGACGACATCAACACTCCCTCTCATCGAGGGAGGCATTCTCAACTACTCCAAGCTTGTCCCTAAAGTATACAAACTTCGTCTTGGGAAGAGGCTTGGTGAGAATGTCAACAACCTGCTCATCAGTAGAGATGAGTAAAGATGTACTAGAGCTTCACTGCTCCCTTTGGTACCATTTCTCAGATGTGATGATACTTGATCTCGATTTGTCTAGACCTGTCATGAAAAACTGGATTTTCTGAAAGTGCATAGCTTTGATTGTCGCAATATATCATGGTCGGATCCTACACCTAATCAAGAAATCCTACAAGTAGTTTCCGAAGCCATACTACTTCACAAGTTTCCAAACTAGCTACAATGTACTCTGCCATTATGGTGTTGAGTGCAACATATGTCCACTTTCTTCTCATCTAAGATATCATAGAAAATCCCAAGCTGAAACATCCTAATGTGCTCTTCCTATCTTCCACATTCCTTATCTGATCGGAATCTAATAATCCCTGCAGTTGTACTCCACCATTTTAGACATATCTCAAACCATAACTAACTGTGTGACACAGATATCTTAAAACATGCTTTGTTGCAATCCAATGTACATGCCTCGATTCCACTTGGAACTGACTCAGAATGTTTACTACAAAGCAAATTGGTCTGGTATTAACCAGATACACCGATGAACCAATCAATCGTCGATACATAGAGGGATCCACTAAATCTCACTCAGAGTCTTAGCTTCTTCAAGTTCGTCACCATGGGAATAAACATGGATTTATATTCCATCATTCCAAATCTTTGAAGGATCGGAATAATATATTTTCCTTGACCAATAAATATCTCTCCTGGCTTCTGCCATATTTCCAATCCCAAGTAGTAATGCATCAAGCCTAGATCCTTCATATCGAACTCAATAGTCATCTCCCTCTTACACTGATAAATGAGATTCTCTGCTCCTGTCAGAAACAAGTCATCAACATATAATAATAAAATCACAGGTTCACCTCTAGAAACCTTGTAGTAAAGGTTTGGATCAACATCACTCTTGGTAAAAGCAAGACTCAACAAATATCCATCAATTCAAGAATACCAAGCTTGAAGTTCCTGCTTGAGTCCATACAAGGATTTCTTTAGTCTGGAAACATGAGTCTCCCTCTCATGTACCTCAAAACCTTGAGGTTGTTCTATCCACTCTTATTGTTCAATCAACCCATTGAGGAAAGCTATCTTCACGTCCATTTGATGCAATTTCCAACCCATAACAGAAGCAATAGAAATGATAGGTCTAATAGAAGTGTACCTGGCAACCAAAGCAAATGTTTCCTCGTAATCCTCTCCCTCTTTTTGGGAGAACCCTCTTCCAATGAATCTTGCCTTGTACTCATCTATGTTGTCATCCAATGCATGCTTGATCTTGTATATCCACTTGGAAGTTACCACTGACTTCCCTTTAGGTGTTGCCACAATATCCCATGTACCATTCTTCATGATGGACTGGTATTCCTTTAACATGGCATCTTTCCAAACTTGTTGATTTGCTGCTTCCTCATAGGTGGATGGTCAGAATCAATGATATGACTCATCAATGCAACATATCCTGAGTAGTTCTTAGGACGCTTGCTTTCTCTAAACGTGCCACGAGGAGCTGCATATACTTCTGCATCCTGTGGAGTATTCCGAAGCCATGCAAGTCTCTTCTTGATTTCTGGAACAAAAACCCTCAGAGGTTCCACTAGATCCTTTGGCCCTTTTGGCTCTTCTTGAGATTCAGAGGGCCTTGTTCCAACAGAGGTGTAAATGGGAAAGTGAATTGGATTTGAATCTATGACAAAATTTGCACATACAGAGAGGGACAATGTGTTAATCAGTTGGTACCTAAACATAGGGCATTGCAAACTCAAAATAACAGGGGCCTTGTAGTCATTCTAAAGAATGATATCCTTGTATAAGTTTGAGAACAAATATCAGAAATTTAATTGTGTAAAGGCAAGTAAACCAAACGTCTCAGAATCTATGAATGTGACAATATGAATTATCAAAGGCAGTTTGATCTGCAAATAAATGATGTGTTACATGTTAACTTTTCTGAGAGTACTACCCATGTTTTGCAAGGTTGTTGGTATAGACACGATTTAATGTTGTCTTGTCTATTGTCTTTGATTTGAGCATATCAAAGAACTTGTGCGATAGAAGATAATTCTTCTGTTGATCATTTGCTTGTCTACGAACGTGTAACATGATTTATGATCTTGCATAATAGGGTAGATGAGGCAAGCTTGGAAGGCGTTATCGTTTGCAAAAGCAATGTGGATTGATTGTTATGTCTGGTTGTTTTCGATGCTAGGGTGCCATTGCTTGATCCCTGATGTTGTTGGATCAGATTAGTATATGACAAAATTTTCTTTCAAACATTTGAGATATGATTCAAGAAAGTAACTCCAGAGTCAGAGGGATTTGAAGGACTCTCATAAAATAAGGGAAGTCATACTATTTATGCTAAAGAATGACCTCCCTCTTAGAAGAGCTGGTAGTCTTAGGGTTTTGTAAACTCTAGAGAAGACCTCAAGGATATACTTTGAATAAAGGTTTTTGAAACCCTAGATTGTGTCCAAGGATGTTGAATGCTAGAAAGAGCTCATTGTCTTACAACTGATTCTTTGATGTAGATGGACAAATTCCGCTAAATGAAGAAACCTTAGCTGATGACAAGATCGAGAATAATGAGTGTGTACATGGCTATCAATGATTTTTGTAAGAAGGCAAGGATTAAGAGGGAGATAACAAATTTCCTTGAATCCTCAAAAGATAAGTACTTCGTATCATTATTCCTTGATTATTCTTATTAATTTAATTCTGGTTAGCCTCTTATTTTTGTTTCTTTTGCTAAATTATAATCGTTTCTTCCATGAGCTCCTAGTGAGGGTTGTAGGGACATTGTAAAGGTTGTCAAGGCTCTGGTAGTAGATGAAAAAATTGGGAAGAACGAAGCAAAGCTTGTGACTAGAGGATTCTAGTAGAGTGATTTGTGTTCAAGAGGGAGAAAATTGTACTGACATCTAGAACTGTGCTTGATGATCGAAAGAGATCCTAGTTCAAAGGGAGCAAACAGGCCAGTGAGTCTGAAGGATGCCATGATGGAGAAAATTGTGCTAAAGAGAAGTCAGTGGTGACTTCCAAGGGAATCTACAAGATGAAGTATGCGGTAGATGGAAACAAAGCAAGAATTGTGAGGATTCTCCCAGAAAGAGGAAGAAGACTGTGAAAAGCATTTGCTCGAGTTGTCAGGTACACTTTTGTTAGAATTGTTATTTCTGGTGCTTCTATTGTTGGTTGGAAATTACATTAGATGGATGTGGAGACCATTTTCCTCAATGGAGTAATTGAGGAAGAAGAAGTGTACATAGAGCTACCTCAGGGCTTTGAGGTACTTGAGAGGGATCTCATGTTTGCTGACTAAAGAAGTCTTTGTACGAACCTTGGGCATGGTATTCTTAGATTGATGAATATCTTATAATTCTTCGTTGATATTTTATCATATGACTTGTTTTTGACGGGAGAACAAGGACTTACGTAACAGAGGGAGCAATCGAGCCCTATTTCAGTGTCAGAAGTTGACCTATGAGTTTGAGTTGAAGGATCTTGGTTGGATACATTACTTCTTATAACTAGAAGTGTGGCAAATGTTAGGTAAGTATATTATCATAATCCTTTAGAGATTTGGGATGATGGACAGCGAGTCCATGGCCACTTCCATGGTAACAAATGTGAAGAAGCTAAGTGGTAGAGGGAGAAGTCAGGATTGCCACAATAGGATCTATTTCAATGTCAAAGGGAGCACTCAGTTAGCGTGACCGGAAAGTAGCTTTGGCACAACATGTGTTGAGCTACCAGCATGGTACAATTGGATGTGAATTGAGAAGTACACCTGCAACAGTATACAAATTTAGATTGGGCAGAGTGTTGAAGGCAGGAAGAGCACATCAGGGTGATGATTCCGTTTGGGTTCTACTTGGGTAGGAAACAAACATTTGTCGCACTCGGGACTGCAGAGGCAGAGTATAATACAACTAGTTTGGTGAGTTGTGAAGTAATGTGGCTACGAAAGATACTTGCATGATTGTTTGATTAGGTGCATGAGATGATCGTGATGACAGGTCAAAGTACATCGAGATCATGGTACCACCACATCTGGTACATGGCACAAAAGGAAGCAGTGAGGCTCCAATGTTTTTTTCTACAAACAAGCAAGATGTTGACATTATCACAAAGCCTTTGTCCGAAGGTGAAGTTTGTATACTTCAGGTACAAGATTAGCTTAGTTGAGAATGCTTCCCTCAATTAGAGGTAGTGTTTATGTTGTAGCATCAAGAGGCAAACATTCTCCCTAGGTTAGGACACTGTCAGGTCGTGGGTTTTGACAAGGGGCCATTTAATGTGGCTAGGGAGAATGGCCTAGAGAGCATCAAGGGCCAGAGTGCTCCCCAGGTGGGTTGAGTGAGTGCCTTTAGCACCGAGCAAGTGATTTCCCATTCAATAGCATGTGACAACATGTGGAAATGTTAAATGGGCCCAGGGTTTGACCATGTGTTAGGGGGTGCCTGATTTCAAGTGATGACTTGGTGGATTGGTGAAACAAGGACTGGTCTTGACCCCAAAAGGCCTTTGGCAAGTGGGTGACTAGATCCTTTTGTAGAGGGGATCTATTTAGTGGGTGACTAGATTCCTTTGCATGATGTTGATGCATGATGCTTTCCACCTGGTTCTGGTATAGAACATGAGGTGGATGGATTCATCAACATAACTAGCTCATTCAACCTTTTCTTGGGATAACGATTTTCTTCAACAAGAGATCATTTGAAGAAATCAAAGAGAATACCTTCCTAGCTAATAGGGTGTGTTGAATTTTGGGGTAATTGTGGTCAGTATTCCCAACTACTCCAAGTCGGTCATGAAAGAAATTTAAAATGCAGGGAAAATCAAAATTAACATTTGAATTAAATTAATTTTTTTAAGGTCGAATCCAAGAAGTTCAAGTCGGCCAGCCCCAAAAGACACACCTATTCAGGCTCATTAGATCACAATATAAAGGAAATTCATCGTCCTCCTCTTGGCACCAATTTAGATTACTCATATTCATCTTTTGTTCACATGTGGGAGTTTAGAAGGACGATTTCTGAGGTAGCAGTTTGAAATTTCTGAGGAAAGCGCCAGAGGCCGAATTTGTCTTCGGTTGACTAGGATTGACTTGGGTATCTTTGTGGTCAGTTTGACTTTGTTTTTGATTGGAAGATCAAATTATATCTCTTGTTGAATTGGACAAATTTCTCTAAGAAAATGTTGTTGGGTTTTTCCCTGGTTACGATTTTCCTAGGATAAATTTTTGTGTCTTGTGTTTAATTGTCTCTTTATGATGCTATTGTCATTATTGTTTATATTGTTGAGATCTTTTGTGTAATTGCTTAATGATAAATGTGAACACAAGAAGGATTAATTTAAGAAAACATCAAAAGTAATTATTAGATTAGAAGGTCTTGAAAAATTAACACATATGGCCTCTCCCTCTAGTTTGCGGCTAAAAGATAAAGCACACCATTCTGGTGAAAGAAACATGGTCCTCACTTCCCACATAGAATTCAATGGAGACTGAACAGATATGAAACTAGTGGCGAATTGTGTAATGGAAGAGCGCACCGACTCTTTTTTGTTAGTGAATCTTCTCATCAAGCTAAGCACAAATGCATGACTATGTATAAATTTTGTTATGCTTTTGGATGATTCAACAATATCCCTCACAAAAGGAATCTTCCCTATATCCTCTAGAATCAAGTCAATCCTATGTGTAGAACAAGGTGTCCAAAACAGGTTAGGATACCTCTCCATAAGCAACCTGCCAACAACAACATAATTTGTAGCATTGTTTGTTATGACTTAGACAACATTTTGTGGACCTACCTCCTGAGTGAAGGTGTCCAACAACTCACACAATAAATTTGCATGTTTAATATGTGTAGATGTACCAACAAACTTCATAAACATTGTCCCCTTGGGACAACTAACCAAGAAGTTAAGAAGGGTGCTACCCTTCTTATCAGTCCATCCATCTAACATCATAATGCATCCAGTGTGTTCACATGATGCCCTAAACTCCTCCAATCTAGTAGTGCAATCAACATTTTCATTTTGAAGTACAGGCCCTCCAACTCCTAATAGGAAGGGGTTTTGTACCCCGGGCCAACAATAACAACTGCATCAAACATAGGTTGGTAGAATGGATTGGTCTTGGCAATGTCGAAAGGAACATCACTCCATAGAAGACACCAACCCACCAACTTGTCAGCGTCTTCCTTTTCCTTTTTTAAACTGCCAATTTGATGCCAGGTTGTGCACTAGGTGTGGTTCTAGGAACAAAAAAGATGAGACAGTTGAGGGGTTGGGCAATGTCGATGTGGAAGGTGATACTGAAGAAGTACTATCACTTCTCCCCACTCCTCCCCTTGTAATTTGACTTCGCACTGCTACCCTGTAATATTTGGTGTCATCTTTACCTTGTAGTGATTTAATGCCCTTACAGATGAGTTTTGGAGTTGTCGATGGGCAAAGTTCTATATTTTGTCCCAAAATTTGCCCCAAATAGAATTTCAATTGGTGGATGCCCCTCGACAAATGCAAGTCAAATATTGTCAAATATTATCTATTAACCCCTTCCCTCGGGTACAAAATTCAACTAACCATATTCCCGCATAGGGTCCAAGTGCCTCGGTATTTTGTTTGAAGTTAAACCTAAGGCACAAAAAGAGAATTTGAAAAAATTATAAAAATCCATATTCATGCATGTTGCCATGTTCAAATAGGCAGATAGATTCATGGAAAGTATGGCTTGAAGGGTTGAATCGGTTGATTGGGTTAACCAATGAAGGAAAACACCCAACATTAAAACACTCACAATTAAGGTTTTTCATTGGCATTAAAACACCCAACATTAAAATCCTCACAGAAAAACACGTCACATTGTGGGTTTTAATATATTGAATATTCATGGTTTGCAACTTTGTGTGGCGTGAACACAAATAAATTGAACCCAACACTCATTTGGAACCTTGATCCCCCATTCAAACTAAATAAAACATTAGAGATTTTGGCACCTGCCTACAAATCTGTGGCTGTTGGAAATAAATCATTGAGTAGTGGAGATAAATATAGCAAATTTCCTCCTCCTTAGCGCTTATATTTTGGTTTGTTCTCTTGACAAGTCAAACCAGTGACTCAATGAGCTACAAGTGCCAAATGATAAAAAAAATTCTAACTTGTTTGACTTAATGTCGGCTCGAACGAACCCCTACGAGTTTTTTAATTGACTCGAATTTTTTACAATTTAATTTCGATTTTTTCAATTTCAGAAAACTTGCCAAAAACTTGGCCGATAAAATCTTCTTTAGCTATTTTATCGGGATTTAATCTCGATTTTGGTAACACTGTCAATACATGTCTTTGGAGATCTGAATTTTCCCATGGACATTTTTGTAGTTTATGGTCACTTTGTTGGGGCCCCTTTTTGGGATGTTTGTGTGACTATTTGTTATTCTCGGCCTACTTCATGAAACTTTGGAGTGCATGTTGATGGTGATTCTTTTCTTCATTTAAATTTGGATTAATTTTATTAGTCAGATGTGGTGGATTTCGTTTTGTAGGGGGAATTTAATGATTATACTAGATCTCAACAACTATATTTCATGATATCATATATATGTTGATAAGTTTGTCGAGTTGATGTCGCATAAGTGAAACAAGCCCAACTATTGCTTTGAGAAGCTTTTGCTTGCTATGGGAGCATCCACTTGTTCAATTTTAATGGGGCATGTTTCTTTCCTAGTTTTGATAAATACACGTGTCCCTCACAACTGGGGTGCCATCTCCTATTCCTTATATTCAAGTTTTTTGAGGTGTCTTTGCATTACAACATTTATCCTTTTTCCATCCAACTATGATGTCATATTTATACCATCCATATTGTTTAATACCTAACAATAACACTAACCATCAATAGTCAATTGCCTACAACACACTCTTCATTATATTATTACCGACAATACATAACACTGGTTCTTGTAACAAAATTGTCCTTTTTTGTGCTTGCTCTAGTGATCTTAATGATACTAATTGATCCTTCTAGGCATTCATTCTTGGTTTACAGGGTAAAAATTTGGATGCCAACATCTACTTGATCCTTCTTTTAATCTAGTGCTACACTTGCACCCATTTGATCCTTTTAGGATCATTTCTTCAATGACTCCACAATGGAGACAGATCTGGGATGAATCCGAAGTTGGATCCTATCATCTATATGTGATTTGGATTCGGTGACGGATCTCCACTCTAAGAAGTCAAATGAAACATATAAGAAAAATGAAAAAGAAAAAAGGAACATCTCTTTCTTGAAAAAGGGTTTCTTTTAAACTCCAAAAGCCTTATAGTTATAATTGCCTTCAACATCTCAGGAACCACAAGCAACCCATATTCACGAGTGGGATAGCCCTCGAAGCATGAATCACTAATCACAATCATTTCCTGTGGCATAGATGCCATGCGAGGGTGGTACTCTTCGATCAAAATCACCTAGTGGACTAGTATTTACACTTGTTCCTATTTACTTGTTTGTGTCGTTGGGTAAATTGAGTTGGTGGGTAGACATATATGCCACCAACTCCACTGCTCAATCACAATCTGGTTTGCAAGAAAGAACATTTTTAATTAGCTCTAAACTCTAAATATATACTACCAGGTGCTTCTAAATGGTTGTTGCATTGAGATTAATAATCATTTCATTGATTATGTTAGCAACCATATCTTTATAATGTAGAAAATTTCGTTTCTGACATGAATACTCATAGTTTTTTGAAACCATTTTTTTCATAAATCACCAATCTTGAAATATTAAGAAGTTGCCAAACCTGCATGTGATTTGTTAAGGTGTGCTCTTATGTTATCCTTAGATGGATTAGAGTAGGTTGAATTTAATGGACACACATGTTTGTTAGTCTAACATGGTCGATGGAGACGTGATCAATATATAGTATAAACTATCATAGAGACTTCATAGAAGGCCAACAATGAATGCCCATAATCGTTCGAAGTTATCCTGCTAGGAATAGGGAGGTTGAATTACCACCTAAGAAAAGAACTCTTGCTTTGAAACCAATGCATGCTAGTTCCAAGGGGGTGTCCCTAGGACTTTTTTGAATAGAAAACACATATTTGCAAATAGAGGTTGCAAATCAACAAAGAAAAGATGCTCTTAACCATGTAAATAACAGGTGCTAAGTATAATAGTTGTTGGGAGGAAAGAGAAAAAAGAAGCTCAAAAGGGTAATCATGTCTTGTTGAAGTTCTTGGTAGCTTCGGAAGGTGTTCTACATGAGCTAGGTGTCTTAGCATGTAGAATATGGTTGATTGTCTCTTTAGGTGGTTGGTTGATGGAGTAAGTGATTTATGACTTCTTTCCCAAGTCTTAAAAAGTACAATATATAAAGTCATTTAATTATTGTGGACTATTAAGCCAAAGTAGTAAGGATAAATAATAAAGTTATTTAAGTGACTTAAATATGATCTCAATTGTTGATCTCAAGTGAGGTGACATCAAATGTCGACTGCCAATCATTTAGGAGTTTAGGGTTAGGGATTTGGCTTAATGAAGTCATTATTGAGGCCTAATGGAGAGGTGAAGACACAACATAGCTACACGACATTGAGAGAGCAATTTTCTCAAGGAGAGGAAGCAGTTTTCTCCAAATCGAGAGGCTTATCTAGATTGAAGAAAAGGGAGGATGAGTGCAGGGAAATTTCGGGTGTAGAGGCTGATTTTTTGGTGAGAGGTGGGACAATTTTCTTCAAGCCAAATGTCTTTAGAGGTCAATTTCTAGTTGGCCAATTTTCCTTAGGCTACATTATTCTAGTGGGGCCGAGTTGTAGGTTCCAGTCACTGTATTTTTCTTTGTAATTCTCTGTAGGTTGAAAACCTGATTTTCCAGATTAATAAATGGCAGAGAATTATTGTTGGTGAATTATTTAATCTATTGCAATTTGTGAATGATCTCTCTGATTTGTTTCCACTACATATATTTCTAGATGTTAAAATACTAGTGATTTTTTTTGTTTGTTTTGTAATTTAGGATTTATTTTGTTAATTAAATAAATTGTTGGGAATTAATAATTTCCGTGAGAAAATGAATCTGGGTTGGTATTAGGAGATTTAACATGGTATCATAGCTTTGTAGATAATTCAGAGAGAGAGAGATCTAAAATCACTAGGGTTTGCAACAATGAGTTTCTTCTTTTTTTATGGCTGCAAAATTATCTTTAAATTTGCTGTTGGGTTTTGTGGCCATGGTTGATTTGTGAAGATGGCATCACTGAGTAGTTTGCGATATGAAGATAGGTTGGATGGGACTGCTAATTTCAGTTGCTGGAATGAGCGAATTACTATGATTCTGAAAATGAATGGCTTTGGGATCTTGTGAACACAAATATTCAAGTTCCTTCAAATCTAAACCTTGCAGCAGAGCATAATCTCAAAGATATGAAAGCAAGGTTTATAATTTTGGATGGTGTGAGGGATCACATATTTTCCCACATATTAGGGAAGGACACTGGACGTCAAATGTGGGTACATTTGATCGGCCTTTATCATAGCACAAATGAAATAGGAAAATGGTGCTACGGGATAAATTAAGCGACACCAGAATGAACAAATCTAAAACTGTAACATCTTACCTCATGAGGATCTAGTAGGCGTGTGATGAGCTTGCAACTATCGGGGAAAATGTGATTGATTCAAAGCTGGTGAAAGTTGCTTTGAAGGCTTGTGTTAAGCATTGGACCACCTTTGTGGATGGGATCTTGGCTAGATTGGAGCTGATTATGGGATGGCTTCATCGAAAAGGAGATCCGGGAGAACTCACTAACTGAGGACAACAAAAGGGGACTGATGAGAAAGATGAGCTTGCTCTCTTCCTACACAAGAAAAAAGGGCAAAGGGAAGGCCAAACATAACTAGAGTGGAGGAGGACCTTCACAAAATAACAAAGAGAAGGGCATGAACAAAGTCAAGTGCTTTGCATGTCACAGGTTCGAGCATTTTGCCAATCAGTGTCCCAAAAAGAAGGGCAAGGGAAAGACAATTATGGCCATCCACTGCATAGATGGATAAGATGGCTAAAAGGTTCGATAATTTTTTTCCTTTGCGTCATGCCTTTCAGGAATTGTCATGAGAGGTGTCTGGTTTGTGGACAATGGAGCATCTTGTCACATGACAAGATCCCAAGACGTCTTCACCAACATGACCAGGGAGCCTAGGGATATACATGTAGAGCTTGGTGACAAGGTCAAGTATGCAATAGAAGGCATTGGTAGTATTGAGTTTCAAATGGACTCAGGTGGTATCATGGAGGTGAATGAAGTATTATATGTACCAGGTCTAGAGAAGAATCTCCTTTCAATTTTGGCCATAGAAGACAAAGGACTAGAAGTCAACTTTCCTATAGGTGAAGTGGTTGTTGGGCTGAAAGGAATTTATCCCAACAAGAAGCAAGTAATTGGAAGAAGGGAGAATGATCTCTATCTATTGAGAGGACAGCCGATGAAGGCTCTCATACACGAGAGTGATAGCCAAAGTGAGATATGTTGGAATTTCTAAGTTTAACCCGTTAGAAATTCTTCCTGTACTATCTGATTTATTTCTTCCTACTTGTTCAATTACTTAACAAGTTATTTACCATGTAAACACTGAAAATAAATACAAGTACAATATCAACATATACAGATCATCAACTGAAAGTAAACAAGCACACAAGTGACACCATTGTTTTTGGACTAATGTCCCCGGAAAAACCCAATGCCGGGAAACCAGTGCAACTATTCTGAGGGTTTTATTATTATGCAGTTTCAGAATACAACTTGGGTGCCAAAAATGGCTCACCCAACAGAGAATGCCCTCGACAATAGTACCTCTTAGTCGGAGATATATTCTCCTGCTAAATCATCAGATGAATGATCCCATAGCAACAATGCAACTTCTACTACTCTGTGTCACTTTGATAGGGACTGCGTCACCTTATCTAGCTCTCAAGCTCCCAGTCTGTCTCGCAAAATTCTCCCAGCGTTGCCTCTAGGCCTTGCGTCAGCCCTCTAGCCCTGCGCCAGCGTCTTTGGGCTCTGCGTCAACTTCTTGAGCCTCTGCGTTAGCCTCTAGACCCTCTGCGTCTCACACGCTAGCCCTCTCTGGCTTTGCGCAATTGCTGTTGCCTCTACATGGCCACTGGCTGGCTCTACGTCAACCTTTCTCGGCTCTTCACTGATCCTCTTGGTACTAACTCCGCCTCTCCGCTATGTATTCATTGCCCCTCAGCTGCAATTCAGATCACTCACTCGATTTCCTCAACAAACCTTGCCCCAGAAAATCGAATTCTTGATCTTTCTTGGTGTGTTCTCCAACTGACCCTCATGCCTCCTCTTATACTTTTCTTGTTGGTCCATCAACGATCGAGATTAAATCTCTAATCAACGCCTACGATTAGATTTGGCTTGATCCATGACTTTTGGACCATTCTAACCCAATTTTATATTAATACCCATTAATATTTTATTTTTTGTAAGTTTAGACTTAGGAACTCCATTAAAAATATTAATTATTTTAATATCTCCCAAACCGATTAGAATCTGCCCAAACCATTTGTGGGTCTTGGAGATCTCATGTGCTTTAGCTTCTCCACCAATTTTCATGGCTAGAGCACATCTGATGTTGCCCCAAATCAACACTCTCTCTTAGCGAGGACCATGCTCTAGTAATACTCCTCACTGAGTATCACCCTGATTATCCAGCATTGGTCCTTGTGCTGATGCTAGGCCTCCCTGCCCAACATCCTCTGCACTACTGCATCATGTACTGCTACCCATGGCCCTGCCACTGCCACTGATGCATTTGTACGACAACTCTTTTTGCATCCATGCTGCTGCCCATGGCCCTGCCATTGCCGCAGCTGCATCTGCACTGCATCCCTTCTCATCATGCTGCATCGTGCTGCCCATAGCACTGCCATTGCTAACTGCTGCATTGCAACTCAGTTACTGAGAAGTAATTAACTGATCCTCCCAAATCTGACATCTTTGTTAGGCTAGAAACACTCTCGATGCTGAAGTTCCCTTTGTCGCTGAAGAGTGCTCCCTCTACTGACCTCTGCGCTGCTACATCTCGCATTGTTGCCTCACGCTATCCTGGGACTCCTGCACTGTAGCACTCTTTGTCGCTCCATCCGCATCCGTCTCTATCGACATCCGCCAATCGTGCTACTCCTTTTTGGGGTTCCCATAGCAAGGTATAATCCAAGAGGTTGGGTACCTCAAGGATCTTGCCCCTTATCGCTTGTAGTCTGTCTGACTACAGTTCGATGTCTCCCCACTTCCTCTCAAGTGGTACATGAGCACTCATGGCACAGTCGTCATCTGTCTCGACTTCTTTCTCCGCCCTCGTTGGCGCTGCCTTGGTCTTAGAAGCCTCTCCCTTGCTCTTCTTCCTAGGACACTGGTTCGCAAAATGACCCAGTTCCCCATAATGGAAGCACTTGACCTTGGGGAGGTCCTTCTTCTTCCATTTCTCCTACTTTCTCGTAGATGCTAGAGCCACATCCTCTTCTTCCTCCTCCTTGATTCTGACCCCTTTACCGCTACTCCCCACCTTGGTCAGCCATTTGATCTCTTCTTGACGAAGAGCCACCCACAGTTCCTCCCAATCCGGAAAGCTTGACTTGCCTAGTAAGCTCTGGACAAATACCTCCCAATCCTTTGAGATTGCGTTCGGTGTGGTCCTCACCAACATCTCCTCATCCGGCGTGGCCCCTATGGAAGTCAGCTGGTCCCAGATCTTCGTCAATCGCTTGAGGAAGATATCTATCTGCTCTCCCCAATGCATTTGGTATGACCGCAACTGATTTTCAAGTAACATCTTCCTTTGCACGTAAGTATGCTGATACAACTTGTTTAGGGCCTGCCACATCTCATTTGCCATATTCTTCTCGGCAGTATGCAGTACCCCACATGATCCTTGACCCCGTCAAGGATGATGCACTTTGCCTTGGCCATTGCATCCTGGTACCTTTCATTTTTAGCTAGGTCAACTGGGATTGCTTTCGTTTTCAAGGCGAAGTGCTTGATGCAATACCTGTTTAGAATGGACAAGATCCTGGCCTTCTAGACTACAAAGTTGGAAGCTCCATCCAGTCTATCCGATCTCTCAGCCCATTCACTACCATCTTGCTGCTCTTCTTTCGACTCTTCCTAGTCTCACTACTTCCCTCCTGGAAGTCCTCTGATTGACTCTTGCTGAGTCTCTCAACTTCCCATCTGGAAGTTCTCAGTTTGACTCCCTCTGAGTCTCAATTTCCCTTCTGAAAACCCCTCTGCCAATGTTGAGATGCCCCACTCCGATGGTTTGTGCAACTGCACCACTGATTCGAATTCCTTGGCTAGAAGTCCGCCTCGGCAACAACTCCCTCCTCCTTGGTCTTGCCCTGTTAGGTATTGTTTTGACAATAGTACCCCACCAGCTTCGCTTCGCAAATTACCCACAGCCTCCTATGCCCCAATAATCTGAAGGTTTGAGCTTCTAGGCTCTGCACAATCCTGGCATTGGCAAAATTTGCACCTTCTAGCCACAATGTCGATCCTTCCTGACCGAGAAAGATGACTGGGCACTGCGTAGGTCAAGTCTGCTCCTCTCTGCCTCTGTGCTGATCCTCCTCCTGGCTCGAACTGATGTCGCGGGCTCTCTGCGTCACCCCTTCCTTGCTGCCTTCTGCTAGGAACAACTTTTGTCACTTGGGGCAGTTGTTTCTGCTGCTACTGCTCTGCTAGCTGATGCCTTCAGTTATCCTGTGATATGCAACCACGCTCTGATACCATGTGGGAATTTCTAAGTTTAACCCGTTAGAAATTCTTCGTGTACTATCAGATTTATTTCTTCCTACTTGTTCAATTACTTAACAAGTTATTTACCATGTAAATACTGAAAATAAATACAAGTACAATATCAACATATACAGATCATCAGCTGAAAGTAAACAAGCACACAAGTGACACCATTGTTTTTGGACTAATGTCCCCGGAAAAATCCAATGCGGGAAAACCAGTGCAACTATTCTGAGGGTTTTATTATTATGCAATTTCAGAATACAACTTGGGAGCCAGAAATGGCTCACCTAATAGAGAATGCCCTTGGTAGTAGTACCTCTCATTCGGAGACAGATATTCCATCTAAATCACCAGATGAACGATCCCACAGCAACAATGCAACTCCTGTTTCTCTGCATCACTCTGATAGGGACTGCGTCACCCCATTTGGCTCTCCAGCTCCCAGTTTGTCCCACAAAATTCTCCCAGTGCTGCCTTTGGGCCTTGTGTCAACCTCTTTGGGCTCTGTGGCAGCTTCTGGAGCGTTTGTGTCAACCTCTCTGGGCTCTGCGTCAGCTTCTAGAGCCTTTGCATCAGTGTCTCTGGGCTCTGCGTCAGCTTCTAGAGCCTCTGTGTCAGCCCCTAGACACTCTGCGTCTCACATGTTGGCCTTCTCTGGCTCTGCGCAACTACAACTACCTCTGCGTGGCCATTGGCTGGCTTTGTGTCAACCTCTCTCGGCTTTGCGCTGATCCTCCTGGTACTAACTCCGCCTCTCTACTATGTATTCACTGCCCCTCAGCTGCAACTCAGATCACTCACTCGATTTCCTCAGCAAACCTTGCCCTAGAAAATCGAATTCTTGATCTCTCTTGTTGTGTTCTCCAACTGACCCTCAAGCCTCCTCTTATACTTTTCTCTTTGGTACATCAACGACCAAGATTAAATCTCTAATCAATGGCTAAGATTAGATTTGGCTTGATCCACGACTTTTGGACCATTCTAACACAGTTTTATATTAATACCCGTTAATATTTTATTTTTCCTAAGTTTAGACTTGGGAACTCCATTAAAAATATTAATCATTTTAATATCTCCCAAACCGATTAGAATCTGCCCAAACCATTTCTAGGTCTTGGAGATCTCATATGCTTTAGCCTCTCCACCAATTTTCATGGCTAGAGCACATCTGATGCTACCCCAAATCAACAAGATATGGCATAGGGGGATGGGACACCTGCACTATAGAGCTCTCCCTATGTTGCAGAGAATGATTACAAATTTACAAGTTTTCTAGAGATTAGACTTGAGTAGGATGGAGTGTGCAAAGGGTGTGCGCTTAGTAAGTAGGCCAAGGCTGTGTATCCTCACATCAAGACTTGGTTTAAGGGAGTACTAGACTTGGTCCACTTTGATATTTGTGGCCCTATGTCCGTGACATCGATCACAAGGTCTTTGTACTTTGCAACATTCTTAGACGACTCTTCTAGGAAAAAATGGATCTACTTCTTGAAGACCAAAGGATGAGGTCTTCAATCAATTTTAGGAGTTCAAAGCTCTTGTGGAGAACCAAACTAAGAAGAAGGTTATGGTGTTGGGATCAAATAATGGGGGTGAGTATACCTCCAATGAGTTCCAATATTTTTGCAAGGCATCAGGGATTAAGGAGCTCACGGTACCTTACAACACTCAACAAAATGGGCTTGCCGAGAGGAAGAATAGGACCATAATGGAGGCAACGAGGGCAATGATCTATAATTAAGAATTACCCATTTTTTTATAGGCAGAGGCCTGTAATACAATTGTATATGTGTAATAAAAGAGTCCTCACAAGATACTAGAGGATGTGACTCTTGAGGAAATGATTACAGGAGTGAAACCGAATGTGAGCCATTTGTGCATCTTTAGTAGTCTAGTATATGCCCACATTCCCACAAAGAAGAGGACTAAGTTGGAGCCCTTATAAAAAAGGGACATATTTTTGGGCTACAGTGAGGTCTCAAAGGCCTATCGAGTCTACATTCTAGGATAGAGGAAAGCTATTTTAAGTCGAGATATCAAATTTGATGAGGGTAGGATCCTTAGGATGTCTCATGAGAAAGAGCGAGCAAGGGTAGTGGATTGGAAGTGAGAAGCTCCTAAAGCTGAACAAGGACCAATAGCACCAACAACAAGGACATAGTCCATAGATCTAGAGGATGAGCTAGATATTCCTTTGAGCTCTATTAGGAGGCTGAGATGGGCCAAACAAGCCTTGAGGGACGCCGAGGAGCATGTGGAGGCTCCTAGCAGTAGGCAGGGCAAATCATCGATAAGATTTTCCTGTTATTTGGCATTTTCAGGTAGCGTCAGCGTGTCCGAGCGTTCTACTTTTCAGGAGGTTGCAGATGATCAGGCCTGGAGAGATGCCATGTTGGAGGAGTATAGCTCCACCATGAAGAATGATGTTTAGGACATAGTGCCAATACTGGAGGGAAAGTCTATGGTCACTTCTCAATGGATCTATAAGATTAAACATGCAGCCAATGGTAATGTCAAGAAGTACAAAGTGAGGTTCGTGGCGAGAGGGATCTCCTAGCAGAGGGAGTGGATTACTAGGAGACATTTGCACATGTGATCAGATATGCATCCATTAGTGCAGTTATGCCCATTGCTTCAGAGATGGGGTGGAGAATATATCAAATGGATGTGAAGACTACTTTCCTCAATAGGGTAATTGAAGAGGAGGTGTATATTGAGCAACCTTAGGGCTTTCAGGTGCATGTGAGAGAGTGTAATGTATGCAGGTTGAAGAAGGCCCTTTATGGGCTAAAGCAGGCTCCACATGTATGGTACGCCGAGATCGATGCATATTTTCTTTGTTTGGGCTTCACCAAGAGTGAGGTGGACTCCAACGTGTACTATGTACCTGTTGAAGCCGAGCCACTCATCTCGGTACTTTATGTGGACAATTGCTTCTTCTCAGGATCGAAGAAGCTCATAGGGATGTGCAATGAGGATCTTGCTTCAGAGTTCGAGATGAAGGACTTAGGCTTGATGCGCTACTTTTTGGGATTGGAGGTGTGGTAGTAGCCAAGAGAGATTTTCCTTGGACAAGGCAAGTAGGAGTGATTTTCCTACAAGAAGTTGGTGCTTGCATATCTTTTTGGGTTGGTGCCAATAAACTATTGTAATCAAAGATTGAAGAAAATATAAGAAGAATTGTGGTTTTCTCTCGCAAGGGTTTACACGTGTATTTGGTGTTCTCATGTGTTGATGTGATGATTGTTCTTATTGATGCACTGTAGAGACATAACAATTTGGTCAAAGACCAGGGAAAAACCCCATAAGGGAAAAAAACCCTTTCTTCAAATTCTTTTTCTATTAGACTGTCATCAAATGTTCAACAAAGAGATACATAATCCAAGTACATCAATGAGTCACAGGTCAAAGCCTTGACTATTCGAACCAACAATCCAATATCCAATCAAAGGTGAGCCAAAAAATCAAATTTGTTCAAAAGTCAAATCTATAAGTTCTAGTCAAAGTCAACAACAACGAAAGCAACCCTAATTAGTTAAAGTATGCGACCTTCTTCCTTCAATCAAACCTTGTCAAAGTAGCCTCAAAACCTCGGTCAAAAGAGAAAGAAGGGTTTGTGGTCAAACCTTCACTGATTTGTGGTCAAGCCTTGTCAAACTCTGCGGTCAAAGGCAATCAACATGCCCAGAAAATTTCAGTCCAAAACCTAGTCAACTCGGCTTCCCAAAACAGGTCAAAATCCAAGGCGAACAAAGTCAATTCTTCCTTGGTCAATGCTAGTCAAAATAGTCCCAAACAAAAAGTCAACACTGAACAAAACATAAATACCTCTCTCTCCTTCAAACGTGTGAACTTATACCTACAATTTCAGAGTTGTACGAACCAATCAAGAGAAGATGTGATGTGTTGATGATCCTCCGAGTGATGTGTATTTTTATGTGGTTGAAGGGGTTTTTTTTCCTTGCCCAGGCTGATTTGTACTTTTGTGTAGATGTAGGTTTCACATTAAATTCTTCCAAGGGCTAGTAGGGTCTCCAGAGGATGAGGAGGGCTTCCCAAAAAAGGGAATTTCTCCCTGCCAAATTTCAACACTCCCTTCAGCTAGGGAGGAATTTTCTACTGCATCATAAGTCTCATCTCAAATGTCTCGTCATCACCATTGCTATATCATACCATATCTCATCTCTACTCATCTGCATGACCACTCTTGAATTTAAAGAAGAAGAATCATCATAGGGGAGATCCATCTACCACCCTATATTTAATGAAAAAGGCAGGATACCACTTCCCGTGAGAGGTAAGGATCACACACTATCCTATTGTTCGACAATAGGAAAGATACGACTTATCATGGAAGGTAAGGATCACACTCTATCCTATTGTTCGCTAATCTTCCCATCTTGACCCTCAAGAGTCAGTGGTAGAACACTTGTGTGCCATCACTTGAGAAGGATACCACTTACCATAAATGGTAAGGATCACACACTATCTCAAGTCTCCTTACCCATTAGCCAAATGGGTGGCAATCCCAACAAGCCCAACTTGTGGGTAGGATGCATACTAGGGTATACTCTGTCAAGTCCTAGACTTGATGGTAGGGGGATATACCCACTTGTCACGAGTGACAAGGATCACACACACACCCTATAGTGACAATAGGCAGGATACTACTTACCATGGAAGGCAAGGATCACAATCTATCCAATGTCCAAAGTTCCCTTAAACCCAAGAGCTCTCTGACTCAATTCCTCTCCTTGGGAGCTCAAACAAGGGGGAAGAGCATAGCTTAGTGTTCTCGATCAATTGTGACCCTTTCTTGGGAGGGTGACATCCACCAGTCCAAGAGGCTCTCTGAAGACCAAGAAACTTCCCTTACAACAAAGGCTTGGTAAGAATAGTTGTTATCTGCTTGTCAGTTGAAATGTGATGGGGTCTTACGACTCCTCTCTGCACCATATCTTGGATGAAGTAATGTCTAATCTCAATGTGCTTGGACTTGTAATGGAACATGAGATTCTCTGCCAATCGGATCCCACTCTTGTTGTCGCAATATATCACTGTTGTATCCAAAACCTGCTTAAACAACTCTCTAAAGATCTTCCTCAACCATACTACCTCCCAGCTAGTCGTACTAGCTACAATGGACTTAGAACTTAGCCTCAACCATGTTAAGGGAAACAAACTTCTGCTTTCTGCTCATCCAATATATCATGGTAGATCCCATGCTAAAACACCACCTTGATGTGCTCTTCATGTCAATAATATTTTCAGCCTAGTCAGCATTAGTATATCCTTGTAGCCTCACATCTTCGGTAGTATATCTCAATCCAAGATTAATAGTCTTGTGTAAGTATCTCACACATGCTTAGCAGTGACCCAATGTGCATGCAGAGGCTTGGTCATAAATTAACTCAGAGTGTTCACTACAAAACATATGTTCGGTTGAGTGTTCACAAGGAACATCAATGCCCCAATCAACTGTCGGTACTCAGAAGGATTTTCCAAGTCAGGTACTTCAAATTCTCCACATAGCTTCTTGAAATTCATTTCCATTGGTGCAGCCATGGAATTACATTCCACCATACCAAATGTTTCCAGTAGTTTCACGACATATTTCCCTTGCAAAAGGAAAATCTCACTAGGTCTCTGCCACACCTCTAAGCCCAAGAAGTAGTGCATCAATCCAAGGTCTTTCATCTCAAATTCAGAGGCCAACTCCCTCTTACACTCGAGAATGAGATACCCTCCACCTATCAAGAATAAATCATCAACATATAATACCAAAATCAGGGGCATACCTTGGACAACTTTGAAGTAGAGGTCCAGGTCATCATTGCTTCTTGTGAATCCAAGCTTCATCAGGTAGCTACCAATGCGGGCATACCAATCCCTGGGGGCTTGCTTCAATCCACAGAGCGCTTTCTTCAACCTACACACATGAATCTTCTTGTCCTGCTCCTCAAAGCCCTGTGGTTGCTCAACATATACTTCTTCTTTAGCTACTCCATGTAGAAATGCGGTCTTCGCATCCATATGGTGAAGAGTCCATCTCTAGCTAGCAACAAGGGCAACAATAGATCGAATAGTAGTATAGAAAGCAACCAGTGCAAAAATGTTAGTGTAGTTCTCTCCCTTTTTTTGGGAGGAACCTCTAGCTACGAACATCACTTTATGTTTCTCAATACTTCCATCCGCGCCATGTTTGATCTTGTACAACCATTTAGAAGTCACAATAAACTTCCCTTTGGGTCTCGAAACCACTTCTCACACATTGTTGTTCATGATGGATTCGTATTTCTTGGCCATAACATCTTTGAATACTTGTTCTTTCATTGCTTCTTCAAAAGTGTGTGTTTTAGCCTGTATGATGTTGCTCATGGGTGCAACACATCCTTGGTATCAACATGGCTTCTTACTTTCCTTGAAGGTTCCTCTTGCAGTAGCGTGTTTCTTAGCATCCTGTAATGTGTCACAAAGCCATAATGGTCTCTTCTTGGTAAGAAGATCACACAGAAGGGGATCCAAGGGATCCATGGGTTCCATGGGATCATCAACAACATCAGTCTCAGGCTTAGGCATAGAAGGGCTTTCTTGTGTATCCATGGCATCATTCTTCTTTTCAATGTTGGTAGGGGGAGAAGTGTCCCTTGCTTTCCCAAGGGCAGCTTCTTCATCAAATGTCACATCCATGCTAAACTTTACATTTCTTTGACTAGGCACATATATAGTAAAAGCTTTAGAATTTTCACAATATCCAACAAACATACCTTTCTTCCCTCAAGCTTCCAACTTTTCCTTTTGTCCTTCAACACATGAAAGTATATGGGGCAAACCAAAGATCCTCAAGTGTCCAACATCGGGCTTCACACCTGTGAAGACTTCTTCGAGGGTCTTGTTAGCCAAGGCTTGATGAGGGGTCCTGTTTTGAACATAGACTGCAGTGTCAATAACTTCTTCCAATAGAAACTTCAGCAACTTTTGATCATGCAACATGGCTCAGGCAACTTCCATAATGGTCCTGTACTTTCTTTTAGCTACTCCACTTTGTTAAGGGTTGTAAGGTATGATGGTCTCCTTGATTCCAGTTGTCTTGCAAAAGCCAATGAACTCATTTGAAATGAATTCTCTGCCATTGTCAGACATGAAGAACTTGATTCTCTTTCATGTTTGATTTTCTATTAGAGCCTTCAAGTCTTTGAACATATCAAATGCTTCATCTTTGTGTTTCAAAAAGAGTATCCATGTCTTGCGAGAGAAGTCATCCACAAAGATTATGTAATATAAGTAGCTACCAACAAATGTGACTGGCATAGGTCCACACAGATCAGAATGAATGAGTTGTAAAATGTCAATAGACCTTCTCCTGCTAGAAGGGAATGGTCCATTCGACTTCTTATCATTGGCACATTCCAAACAAACTCCATCATGATTTGCTTGAATCTCAGGCATTCTAGAAACCATTCTCCTCACCTTGGGTTAGACTTCATAATGAAGGTGAGTGAATCTATGGTGCCACAACTCACATTGATGATTACTATCATGAACTGATGCTTGAATTGGTCTTCCATTGACTTTATAAAGGCCTTCAATTCTTGATCCCAAAGTGAAGGCATCTCGTAAGCTAGACTCCATAAGCCAAGTAAGAACCTTTCCTTTTATAAAAGCAACCTTCATACCCTTGTCCTCCAAGGCAGATATAGATACTAAATTCTTGTTCAATCCTGACACATATAAGACATCTTGTAGATGTATGATTTCAGCATAATCCAAATGAAATGAAATAGAATCAAATTCATTCACTAGATAGGTAGAATTATCCCCAAGAATGATCTTCAAATTTGTCTCCCTCTCAACTTGGTTTGAGAGGACTTCATGATAAACTTCACGATAACCAGTGAAGTGTCTAGAGGCCCCACTATCTACCAATTAACTATCAAACGAATTCGGAGGAGAGGAACTAGATAGAGAAAAAATAAGAAAGTATTCAGATTGAGTAGTAGCTGCATTATTATCATACCTTGAATTCCTTGATCTCTTTTGAGGATGGTGGCCTTCTTCTTGATCAGCTGGAGCTTCAGTTCTTCTATCTTTGAACCTGTTGTTGTTGTAGCCACGATTGTTGTTGAAGTTGGACCTGGGAGCACTTCTCTTTTCCAGACAGTCTCGGGCATAGTGACTATGCTTGGGACAATTGTAGCATTCTATTTTTCTCAATCTTCTATTGGAGTCCTTGGATTCAGGAGTAGGCTTTCTTGAATTAGATGGTCTTCCTTTTCCTTTCCTCTTATTGTCTTGAGCAACAAATACAGAGGGTTGTCCTTCATGCTTTTGAATTCTCCCTCTAGAAATCATTTTGGTCTCTTCTTGAGTACACTTGCCAATGAGTTCATCAAATGAAAGGAACTTGTCATTGTTGCTTATGGTTGTATTAAAAGTCTCCCAAATTGGAGGAAGACCTCCAAGTGCAATTAATACCAGCTTTTTGTCAGAAGTAACTTCTTCGGCAAACAATAGTTGATCCTTGAGTTGGGATATCCTCATGAAGTATGACTGTACAATTTGCCCCTTATTCATCTTGATATCCCTGAGTTGATTCTTCAAAGAAAGAATGTGGCTCAAGTTGTTGACTTCATACAACCCAACTAGCTTATCATACATCTCTTTGGACTTCTTCAACTTTGAAATATAAATAATCAAATGATCTCTCAATGAATCAAGAATAATCTTCTTAGCTTTGATCTCACCTTTCCTGTACTTGGCTTTGATAGCAGTAAAAGCATTCCCAGGAGGCTCAGGTAACCATTCATTCCAAATATTCCCAAACATCATTCTCATCTAAAGTTACATCCAACTTGGTTCTCCAAACAACATAGTTAGATGAGTCATTCAATGTCTCTTCAAACTTGAAGTATTAGGTAGACATCTTGACCAAGTCAAATAAACTTCTTCAAATCAAATTCCTTCAAAGATGATTGTGCTTGTCTCCTTGGGCTTGCCTTCACCTCAACATTGAAACCATGTTAATTTTCAATGTTCTTATGCTGACACAACTACTTATCTTCTTCAATTAGCTATCACTTTATCCAATAAATTCAATCTTCCAACAACAATAAGCAATTGTAGATAGAACAGTAAACCAAATGCACATTAGAAGACAACCAAGAACAATAGAGACACAACAATTTGGTCAAATACCAAGGAAAAACCCCACAAGGGGGAAAACCCTTTCTTCAAGTTCTTTCTCTATTAGATTGTCATCAAATGTTTAGTAGAGAGATACATAATCCAAGTGCATCAATGAGTCAAAGGTCAAAGCCTTGACTATCCAAACCAACAATCCAATATTCAATCAAAGATGAGCCAAAAAGTCAAACCTCCAAATTTTGGTCAAAGTCAAAAGCAACCCTAACCAATCAATGGTCAACGGTCAAATCAACCTCCAATGAACTCGGTCAACCAGTCAAAGTATGCAGCCTTCTTCCTTCAGTCAAACCCTGTCAAAGTAGCCTCAAAACCTCAGACAAAAGAGAGAGAAGGGTATGCGATCATACCTTGTCGAAGTTTGCGATCAAAGGCAGTCAACATGCCTAGAAAACGTCAGTCCAAAACCTAGTCAACTCGGCCTCCCAAAACAGGTCAAAATCCAAGTCAAATAAAGTGAACTCCTCCTTAGTCACTGTTGGTAAAAATAGTGCCAAACAGAAAGTCAACACTGGACAAAAAAGAATGGCTCTCTCATTTGCACGTGTGAACTTGGAACCGCAATTTCAGAGTTGTACAAACATATCAAGAGAAGTTGTGATGTGTTGATGATCCCCCAAGTGATGTGACATGATGTGTATTTATGTGGTTGAAGAGGTCGATTTTCCTTCCCACGCTGACTCCTTTTGTGTAGATGTGGGTTTCACATCAAAAATAATATTTTTCCTTTTGCAAATTAAATTCTTCCAAGGGCTTGTGGGGTCTCCAGAGGATGAGGAGGGCTTACCAAAGGAGGGAATTTCTACCTGAGCTGCCAAATTTCAATATGGGCGACTAGATGAGACCCACAGGTGGGTTTTGTAGGTGCTTTTTTGCCAAACATGGTCAGGTTCCCTCCTAAATATGCCCCTCTAAGCTTGTAAAAGGGATGCCTAACCACCTATTTGTCTCACATCTGATTTCTAGTGTTTGTGAGCATATGAAAACTTGGATAGTTCTGCAACAACATTGAGTTTTGGAGCAACATTGGCAAGTATGGAGGTTCTTTGTCATCTTGGACCTGGTTTGGAGCTATCTAGTGGAGTTAGCATATTTGGGGGGAAGCTTTATCAATTGGTTTTCATTCCCAGGTATGATTTTTCTCTTAAAATTTTTCAGATTTGATTGTTATCCCTTGTTTTTATTTTTTTCCCCTTTTTCAAGTAAAAAGAAACCCCTGTTTATAAGCTAAATATGTCTCATTTTTTTTTTTGAAATTTATCATAGGTTTTGCATTTTTTTATTTGCAGATCTTTTTCTTTTCAAATATGAAATTTCTATTGTAAAATGTAATTAGGTTCGATCTTCATAATGACATGTAATTATGATCTTTGTAAATGATGAAAAGAAGTAAATAAAATTATTTTTGTAATGCCTTGCTTCATGGGTTTCTTAAGACATGACACATGGAAGACGTTATGGATTTTGTTGTCGCTCGACAATTCTAACTCATATACTACTTTGCCAATCCTTCGAAGAACTTTGTAATGCCCATAAAACCTTGGTTTTAGCTTTTCTGCACTGCTTTTCTTGAGTGTAGATTGTATATAGGGATGCAATCTTAAGAAGACGAGATCTCCTACCTCAAAACTGCATTCTATTTGACGTTGGTCTAATACATCTTTTGCCGATTTTGAGCAACTTGCATGTTTTCCTTGAGTACCCTGAGAATGTCCTGACTCTCTCGTATCTTGTCTTTAGCAATCGGTGCCCTATTGTCTCCAAAAATCCTTTCAATAAAGGATGGTCCATCATATCCATATAGCGCTCTGAAATATGTCATCCCAATGGATAAATGGTAAGTGGAATTGTAGCAATGCTCCCCAAGGTACAACCATTTGATCCATGCTTATTGCTAACCTGTCACATAATTATGTAAGTATCCTTCAATCCGCTTATTCATGATTTTTGTCTATCCATTTGTTTATGGGTGATAACTAGTGCTAAGGGTTAGTTTTGTCCCTATTAGCCTAAAAAGCTCCTGCCAGAATGCACCCATAAACCTGTTTTCACGATCGTTGACTATATTTTTAGGTAGTCCATGGTGTCTGAACACTCCCTTGAAGAAGAGGTATGCTACTTGTTTCACTGAATGGTCAGTTGAGATTGCAAGGAAGTGTGTGAATTTCGTCAATCTGTCAACCACAGTATAGATACAATCTTTGACTTTCGTTTTAGGCAGCCCTATGATGAAGTCCATTGAAATGCTCTCCCATTTTTGTTCTAGGATTGGCAAAGGTTGGAGAAGACCTGCCATGTGTGTATGCTCAACCTTATTTTGTTTGTATGCATTCCCTGACGTATTTCATCACATTGTCCTTGAGTCCTTTCCATGAAAACCATTCCCTAATATGTGTTAGAAAATCAGAAAGGCAGAAAGATTTTCTTATTCTTGATAATTACTTGTGATGTTTCTTGTTGTTATGATTCTTTATATCTTCATTCTTTTAGTTCATCAAGCAATTACCAAAGCATCAACACATAAAACAATAGACACCAGATATAGCACTATGCTAGGGAAAAAACCCCCTCGAGGGGAAAACCTAGCCAAGAAATTCTTCCTTTCTATAGTATTCTTTGAAACTTTTCACCCTAGACAAAGACTAGACCTTCCCTCCACACCAAGTTAGCCTCCTGGATCTTCGACCCCTTTCCAACAATTTCTACTAGGTAGCGACGCTCGACAATAGGTTGCTTCTGGAAACAGTGAAACTTGGAAGACTTCGATCTCCCAATCTTGGGCATGAGAGAGAGAGAGAGAGAGAGAGAGGCACCAAAATTTTGGTTTTCTTCTTCTTCTTAGACGTCCCCAAAATCACACTTACTTTGGCTTCCCGACAATAGATTTCGCACTTTTCTCAGCTACAAGAGATATCAAACTTCTTGTGAATGTGTTCCAAATCAATTCAATTTGCTTGTTTTTATAGGTGTCATGTGAGGTCGAATTAGGGTCCTTAGGCTGACTTGATGTGGAGGATACATAAATTATATTTGACTCAATACTTAACCTTTTTACATGATTCAAAAGCCCAAGAAGGGTCTCTTTAGAAGTACATTGACTCTACTGACTCAGAATAAATCTTAGAAGTCCTGAATGGGGACTTTTACTTAAAACATGGTGACCCAAGCATGAAACCCATGATTTAATAAGTCACAATAATAATAATAAAAATTCTTTTCTTTATTCTTTTGACAAGTACATTACAAGATGACTCAAATACATTAAATGAAGACCAAACCTAGTTACATTTTCCAACACTCCCTCTTAACTAGGGAGGTGTTCATCATATACAATTACAATGGAGGATCTCAAACTATATGAACCAATGCCATGGACTATATTCCTGACCAGGGCAATTTATCCATTGATCTCTCAACAATTTAGGCACTGCAATGCCACAGACTAGATTCCTGACCAGGGCAATCTATCCTTTTAGGAATAAGGTGGACTCAATCTTTTAGCCCCTCTAGGTACCATCAGGCTTACTTGCTAACCACCAACCCAAAGATCTAGGCGTGTATCCAAAACAAAGCTCTATAATCAACACTACCTTTCCAGCTTCAGGACCTAGACATCAAGACAACGTGCCTGGGTGGATGACCAATCTCTCCTAATCAAACCAGCATGCTATCAAATCCTTCTAGAGATTCACCTGTACAAACATAACCCTAATCGATAATATATTTTCATATGTACATAATCAAATATAAACCTCCAGGGTCCTCCAGACAACTTAATGTTGCTTTTCAACTTTTCATAGTAGGACTATCAACTAAATCTATGATAGAAGAATACTCAATCATACACTTTCCTTTCCTACTTCTCATGCAACAACATATCCTCCAGAATTCATTCTTCAATCAAAAGCGAAGCTATGCCCTCCCTCTCAACCAGGGAGCATCTCTTTTTCAAGACTCCCTCTTAATCTTAGGTAGATCTCTTCTATTCAGGATTCATTAGGGAGATCAACTTCTTCTTTTCGTCATTGGAGAATCTTTCGTGGCTTCCAACCATTTCATCAGAGTTATCATTATCCTCATCATGCTTATCACATCAACAAACATTTTCACCATATTGAAGATTGTGTATCTGCACAACTTAGATAGCACGTACAACCAAATCTATAGAAGCATGAAGTTAGCCATATGAGAATTAGGGAAGCATTTCAACCTTACATATATTAGATACCAAAGCAAGAGACGAATACTCTTCAACATCTTGCTAGGGGTTTTGTCTTAAACCTTAGACTACTTCATAACAACTTTCATTCCATCTAGGGTTCAATGTTTCTTTCAAAGGTGTAATATACCCTACTACAAACATATAGCAAACCCTAGAAACAATTCAAACAAATATAGATCTACAAGGCATCTAACAACTTTCAGAATTCATATGTTAGATTTTCCACTAGGGTTTCATACAAATCCTAGATTTCATACAGGAGAATCAATAAAAACCAATCACAACTTAGTCATTAACACGACCAACTTTCACTAGGGTTAGTTGCAAACCCTAGATTTTCAATCGACCATCAATCTTAACCAAAACTCAGATTTCAACAAGCTTACACAAATCTCAAATCATCATATTGTCATTATACATTAGAGATTTTCATTTCTACTAAGGTTTAACTCCAAAACCCTAAAATTTCATTTCCACAATCTCAACAATCATTATATAAATAGATTTCAGAATGTTATATCACACATACTAGAGAATTTAATTCCTTCTAGGGTTTAGCTGTAAAACCTTAAATTTCTAAATATCATCATCTTAGAATCTCAGACAAGGACTTATATTGAATCCTAAGACTTATGACTATCAATAACTAGGTCAACACATGTATCTAGGAAATCATTACCATGCATAAGCATATCATATGTCCGACAACATTAATACATTTGACATATACTGACCTAGACCAAGCTAGGGTTTCGACCAAAAGGACATATCTATATATACCTAGGGTTTCATCATCATGCAAAGGCATTTCATATCATGTGATAGTCAAACCCAACCTCACAAAATATCAGTAAGATTTAAACATACAACAAACTTGATTAGACTAGGGTTTGATTGCACAAACACACACATACCAAGGTAATCATTTCTAAGACATTAGAAGGGTCTTGCTTACACATTCCACCAAACCCTAATGAGTTAGGGTTTGAACATAGGAACATAGCAAAGCAAAAAATTACCAATATTTCAAAGGTTTGGGATTTTAGACCTTATCATTCAACCCTAACAAGTTAGGTTTTCCTAATCATACCGAAATCCGAAACATGACATCATCAATAAATTTCAAATAGCATTTCACAATATCCCTAAGCAGTTTAGGGTTTCAGGCATTCACATTAGCATACCCTTAGGTTAGGGTTTTCTAGAGAGCCTTTCTAGGGTTCTATAAAATATGTTAAGAATAGGAGGGGTAGATTTATCAAGTGATGAATCACCCAAAATAAGAATCAATATGATTCACTTTAGGTAGTCACAACAATGTTAGTAATAGATTGTCAAATGAATAGACACTTATTATAAAGAAATTAAATTTTTTAAAGCATACCTTTGTTCCTTTATAAACCTTGTCTTGAGAGGTCCTCTTTCATACTCTTTGAGAATATATTAGATGTTTTCTTAATCAAGACAATAGAGGGAGAATGGTGATTAGTATTAATATAATCAAAACTTAAATGAGTACAAGAATGAAAGGGAATGAGATACTTATCTTTTGTAGTTGTTGGGGTCTCCCTCCAAAGCTTGAGGGATACCTACAAACTTATGAAAACAACAAAAAATACCTTTTCCAAAATATGTTAAAACCTATAAATCCTAAACATCAAAAATACAAAAAATAGTATATCTAAGACTAAAAGCAAAGGACTTAGTAGTGTAAGTCCCTAATGTCAGATTCTTCGAGCTTGACTTTCTTTGTGTCTCCTTCTTCAACAATGTTGGCTTGATCTCTTTCTCTCTTCTTGTTTCTTGGATTGTTGAGGCAGTGACTCTTATAGTGACCCTTCTTATGACATTGATAACATTCTACCTTAGACATGTCAACTTTCTTCCTTGGTCCTTTCAATTTCTTTCCTTTATGTTGAGCAATGTAGGCATTTGACACTCCTTCAGGATTCACAACTAATGAGATCCTCAATTCTTCCTGACTGCAGGCAATCCATAGTTCTTCAAAGGTGGGAACTACTTTCCAACTGTTAAGTCCTGCAGTAAATGCACCCCAAGTAGATGCCAATCCTAATAGGGCAGTGATCATGAGTTTTTTGTCTGGAACAATTTCATCAATGGCCAAAAGATTGTCCTTGATTCTTTCTATCTTCATAAAGAAGGAGGCCATTGTGTCTTCTTTAGTCATCTTTGTGGTCCTTAGCTCATTTTTCAAACTTGCTACTTGACCAATGTTCTTAATAGTAAATAACTTTGACAAGACTTAATACATTTCCTCTTTAGGCTTCTTTACTTTTCCTTTGACCAAGTCTAGTACCTTGTTCTTTTCAAGGATGAGGTCAATCCTCTTCTTCTAGGACTTGTAGTTTGATGCTCCTTCAAGTTTATTCTCTCACTTGATTGTGTTAGACATCTTCCTTGAATATAATAGACTCATTCCCTGAGATAATCCTTTTGAATGGTTCTTTGATCAAGTGCTTGAGACTACCTTTTTCTTCCTTCTTCACCAAAGCTTTGAAACCATGTTAGAAAATCAGAAAGGCATAAATATTTTCTTATTCTTGATAATTACTTGTGATGTTTCTTGTTATTACGATTCTTTATATCTTCATTCTTTTAGTTCATCAAGCAATTACCAAAGCAACAACACATAAAACAATAGACACTAGATGTAGGTGCTATGCCAAGGCAAAACCCCCCTCAAGGGGAAAACCTGTCAAGAAATTCTTCCTCTCAATAGTATTCTTTGAGACTCTTCACCCTAGACAAAGACCAGACCTTCCCTCTACACCAAGTCAACCTCCTAGATCTTCGACCCCTTTCCAAAAACTTTGACTAGGCGACAACTTCTGACAACAGGTAGCTTCCAGCGACAGTGAAACTTGGAAAACTTGGATCTCCCAATATAGGGCACAAAACAGAGAGAGAGAGGCACCAAAATTTCGATTTGTCTTCTTCTTCTTAGACGCCCCCAAACTCGCACTTTGGCTTGTCGACAATAGACTTTGCACTTTTCCCAGCTACAAGAGATATCGAACTTCTTGTGAGAGAGTGTGTTCCAAATGACTTCAATTTTCTTGTATTTATAGGCTCCATGTGAGTTCGAATTAGGGTTCTTAGGCTGACTTGATCTATTCTAGGACGACTTGATGTGGAGGATATATAAATTATATTTGACTCAATACCTAACCTTTTTACATAATTCAAAAGCCCAAGAAGGGTCTCTTTAAAATTACAATGACTATTGACTCAGAATAAATCCTAGAGTCCTCAATGGGGATTTTGACCTAAAACATGGTGACCCAAGCATGAAACCCATGCTTTAATAAGTCACAATAATTATAATAATAATAATAATAATAATTCTTTTCTTTATTCTTTTTACAAGTACATTACAAGATGACTTAAATACATTAAATGAAGACTGAACTTAGTTACATTTTCCAACAATCTGCCGGTAAGTTTTGAAGAACCCTTAGTGTCCAGTTGATGAAATATCACGTGTACCCTTCAAAATCTTCTCCTTGAGTGTGGATTTAGGAACCAAGTATATTTTGTCTTTATAATAAATAATATCATTGACTATTTTGTACCTGTCATTATTTATGAGTTTGTCGATCAGTGCATAGGCAACCTGGTTTTTGGCATATTTCGTTGAGAGGTGAGCCTTCTAGTCTTCTGCAAGCTCCATGAGGGAACATGTTGTCGGTTTCCTGGAGAGTGCATCGACGACGATATTCTTCTTTCCCTTCACATACTCAATATCAAAATCATAAGCTTGGACCGACCTTACCCATTTCTGTTGTAGTTCATTTAGGTCATTTTGTTCCAAGAAGTGACGCAGGTTGTTGGGGTTTGTCCTAACTAGAATCTGTTTCCCACCAAATATTGTCTGAACTTGCCAATGCATGCATGATAGCTAGCATCCCCTTATTGTATATGGAGTAAAGTCTCTGTATCTTGGAGCTTCATTTTCAAATGCAATGGGGTAGCCCTTTTGCATTAAGACAACCCCTATTCGTTCCCTTGATGCATCACACTCTAATACGAAAGGTTGACTAAAGTCGGGAAGGGCCAAGACTAGACATGAGCTCATCAATTTTTTGATCTTGTTGAGCATCTTGTCAGATTCTTCTGTCCACCTAAATGTTCCTTTCTTCGTCAAATATGTTAATGGTGCGCTTAATTGAGACAACCCTTTGACAAATCATGGTAATAGCTGCAAATCCGTGTGACTACATCAGATTCTTAGGTGTGGGCCAGTCCAATATTGCCTAAATCTTCTCTTGATGTACCTGTACTCCTTTTGCACTAATTATATGTCCCAAATCAATAATTTTTGTCATTCCAAACTCGCATTTTGATGCGTTGGCATAAAGGGACAGTTCTGACATTATGCTCAAAATTTCATCCAAATACCCCAAGTGATCGTCCGATGTCTTGTTGTATATGAGAAGATCGTCAAAGAATACTAGTAAGAACTTCCTCGACTACTTGTTGAAAATATTGTTCATGCAAGATTGGAAAGTGGCAAGAGTGTTGGTTAGCCCAAATGGCATGACCAAAAACTCAAAGTGTCCATAGTGGCACCAGAACATTGTTTTTGGCACGTCTTGCTCTCGAACTCGTATTTGATGATAACCTGATCATATGCCAATCTTTGAAAAGTATACTCCTCCATATAACTTGTCTAGTATAACATCAATCCTAGGAGTAGAGTACCTATTGTCGATGGTTTTTTTATTGAGAGCTCGACAATCAATACACATTCTCCACATGCCATCCTTCTTTTTCACCAAACCATTGATGAGGCGATTGGACTTGAGTTGGGCCTAATGTGTCCCATTGCTACCAATTCCTATCCCATCCTTAAATTTCTTTGGGTGTTGATATAGTGTGGTGATTATCGGCTTGGCCCCTTCTTCCATCTCTATAGTATGTTCAAACCCTCTTTTAGGAGGCAATCTTGGGGGAATATCACCAAATACTTGACCATGCATGTCCAACGCTCATTGAATGTCTGCTATATACTGTGGTTTGCCATTGTTAGGAGTCTTTTGGCTCGTAAACCTACATTTTGCTACATCTCCATGCCTAAATATTGCTTCTGTTATTTTGGCGGAATCGACTTGTGGGCCACCATTTGCCACATCTCTCAAAACTACCTTACTTCCATTTGGTGCTTTAAATTCCATTTCCAATGCTTGGTAGTCCATAGTGTGTTTTCCCAACAAATACAACAATTGAATCCTCAACACCGTATTAATATCTAGAGGATCTATTATGTAAAAGTCACTAGTGAAAGTGTAATTTCCAAGTGTTACACTCAAACCTGGATTCATCCATGTGCAATCCAAGTTGTACCCATTTGCTATTATCACATCAAGGCCTTCGAATTCTTCTATAGGAAGCCCTCTCTTTGCTACTAATGCTACATCAATGAAGTTATGTGCAGCTTCCCCATCAATCGAAGTTGTGATGCGTTGTCCCTTGACGACTCCCCTGACCCTAATGGTGTAATATCTAGGTGTTCCTTATAGAGTCTCATTCTAACTTGTGGTTGAGATTTTTTTTCTTCACGAAGTCTTTCCTCCTCTTTAGCTTCTACCTGTGGTTGTTCTTCCTGGGACTCCTAGGTTCAGCGGGTTCTTCAGTGTTGAGTGTGAATTCTTCTCCTTCTTCCTCGTCAGATAGCACTTCAATATAGTGAATCTTCCCCTTACCTAAGCAACGATGTCTAGGTTCCCATGTGTTAAAATTGGAAACCAGGGCAAAGCTTGATGTGGGTCATCTTATTCATGGCTGATAATATTTTTATTAGATTCCTCTCATCGAGAGGTGTAGGATTGATATAAAGATCATCCGATTTTGATAAGTATTCATGGAGATATGAATTTATTTTGACTATGGAATTATTATCAAGCCGACCTACAACTCATGTAGGCTCAAAAGCCCAACAGTCGCATCTATTCAAACACCAACATTGTGTACAAATACAGGAGGACTTTTCCTCATCTGGACTCACTCATCTCATCACATCTCTCTCTCTCTACTGCGCAGAAAAGAGTCTCTTCTCTACTGCGCAGAAAGGGGTCTCTCTCTCACACATGTGAAGTCCGGAAAGTTGCAACTGCAGAAGTAAAGATTGACCTTCGTGGACTAGAAGATCTCCTCATCTGAACTGTGCTGTAGGTTCATCTGAGCCTCCTCTGAAAGCCACAACTTTTGGTGGTGGAATCAAGTCAATCCGACAAACAGTTTGCAAGATATTGACTGCCCTAGTTTGAAGCCAGAAGTTGCCAAAACTGAAGCTGCCACTGCAGAAGTAAAGATTGACTTGCGTGGACTAGAAGATCTCCTCATTTGAACTGCGCTGTAGGTTCATCTGAACCTCCTCTGAAAGCCGCAACTTTTGGTGGTGGAATCATGCCGATCCCGACGGTCAGTTTGTGAGATATCGTCTGCCCTAGTTTGATGATGAAGCCGCCTAATGCTGATGCTACTGATCTAGGGTTTGCTACTGCTGATATGAATTAGATTTATTGTACTATTTCTCTCTACTGAATTATTGAAGATAAAAGAAGATTTGATCAAAGGGTTTCCCCACACATTGTGGGGTTTGTCCTTGGCTAGCTGCCACATCTTGTGTCTTTTGTCTTGGCTTGTTTTCTGTCGATCGTTTAATGTTCTATCTGCACTTTATTTTATGTACATGTGATTGCTAATCTGTTGAATATAATAAGAAAAAGAAGTAAACTGTTATAAGCATAGAACATACCATAACTTAACATGGTATCAGAGCTGAGGTGAAGACAAAGCCCGATCAAGAGCAAGAGCAATCACCGAAGAGAAGATTGGCAAGGCTATCCTAAAGAACGATGGGGTCCTCAACACTCTTTCCTGCCGAAGACAAACTCCGTGAGAAAGATGACTATCACAGATGGAGGATGTCTATCGATCCAACCCTAGAAGATCCAGGAGTGTTGGACCATGTAAGAGGCAATATTGTTGAGCCTCCATCAAATGCATCCACTGCTGCATGGAACAAATGGAAAACCGCAGAAGTCAAAATAGAAGATCATCCGGGACTTTATCGACAAGCACTTGGTGGCCTACATCTTTGAATTGGACACCTCCAAGGAATTCTACGATAGACTGGTGAGTTTATTTAAAGTTAATGATGCAAATCAAGTTTTGTTTCTTAGAAATAAACTGAGGGATTAGTGAGAGTGGTACATACTATGTTTTACTATGTACATACTCACCTTATTGCCAAGCTATGTGGGATGTTGTTATAGCTACAGGAAAGGGTTTCAAAGGCCCTAATATGCATGGCTTGAGGGGAGCTCTTTTGCAAAGAGAGAGAGGTTTTATCCATTGGAGAATATTTGAATGAGTTTAAAGAGTCATGGACTTATTGCCATAAAATCTAAGAGGTCTTGTGAGGGGAGATCATAAGACAAGAGCTAGACTAAGAGCCAACACTATGAGGTGTGGCCCATTGCCGCCACCACTACTACCTCTTACTCTTTAGTGGACATTCACCACAAGGGAGGCTTCCCTATATTAGGTCACCTAAAGGATATGTCTAGTCCAAGGGATGAAGGTGACAAATTAGGCCAAGGAGAGATGCTCTTCATAGAAACAATTAAGGCAATGCACATTCTCCAAGAGGCCTAATCGGGGCACAATGTGACCTAGGGTTTGATAATAAGCAAGGTAAACATGCTTATCTAGAGTCACAAGGCTAGAAACATGCTTAAAATGGATGTAAACAATCAATTTATGGCACAATAAAGCTTCAATAAGCCTCAAGTTGAAGCCTAAGGCAAACTAGGACTTTTCTAGGGCAAAGTTTACCTAGGGGATGTTTACTTTAAAATGGAGGAATTAACCACTAAAAGAGGTTGATTTTGAGGCAAATAGCTAACAACAAAGTGTTGAATCCCTCCAATAAGGAACGTTGCAAACCCTAGTTGAGATAGATGCCATAAACCTAGCTTTTGGCTTTCCTTGAGAGGCCAAAATTCTAGGTTTGGGAAGAAAGTTGTGATTTCAAAAGAATTTTGGTGTGATCAACAATGTGACCAAGGCCAGTGCCTTGAGCTTGGGTGATGGAATCTAAGGGATTCCTACTTAGGAGAAAATACTAAACCTTGCAAGGAGTAAGGGAATATCAAACCCTAGGTTTCAAACCATAGCTACATTTTTGTGAGGGAGCAAAGGCAATGAGGAGAGCTAGTTGAAAGATTCACTCAGGGGATTGTCATACAAATTTTATAACTAGGTAACACATACAATACCATTACGAAGATTCCATAGAATAATTTTCAGCAATAACTAGCACATAAAAACCCTAGATAATCAACCATTCCATGCAATAGCCATAAAATACAAAGATTTATGTAATACAAGCAAAACTTACAAGATAGAATGCATGAATCAGTCCTTTCTTCCTCCAAAATGACATCTACAATACCAAAGAATAGATCCATAAGCAAAATGCCTCAATAGATCACATCTCCACAAGATACGAGGTGCATTTCAACTAGGGTGAAATCTTTGGGAGGGCTGAATTAGATCACAAGTGATCATGAAAATGAAATGTGAGTAACCTCTATTTATATGAGGTTTATCTCACTTAAATTAGCCTAATGAAGCCCCTAAAAAGAAGTTTGATCTCAAATAAACTTGGGCCACAAGCCAACCCATTAGCTAATGACAAAATAAGCCAAATTAGCCCACATGCGAGTCGTAGCCTCTCTAAGCACTGATGTCATGCTTAATTAAGGCTCGAAATGCCTTGTCAAGGTATGTTGAGGTGTCAAAATGGGTTTAGATGCTTGGATGATCCAAATTTTGAGGGATGACCCTCAAATCTTCCCCTAGGGTCCTAAGAGTGGCGGTGACACCATCAAGTGGTCTCCATGGGTCTCCAACTCTCAAACAAGGCCTCCTCCTCTCTAGTGTTGGGGCTTCCTCTGGTGTAACAAGCCCTCCCTAGTCTCTCAATGGGAGACCATCCTCATCTGGGCCATGAACCAGTTCCTGTCCATCAAGTTGTGTCAAGGCCGACCTGCGATTATGTTGGTGTCATCATGAAGAATCCTCAAAGCTAGGTTAAATTCGACAAACATTCTAGGTTCTAGAGGTACTCTGGGACGTGTGTCATCTACTAATGTTGTTAGGAGGTTGCAGTCTATCAATGTTGCATTTGCTTAGGCCATGTACTTTTTTGAGGGGCCGGGTACCTGTGGAGTGAGTGCCCTCAAGGCCTAGGCTACTGAACCACCTAACAAAAACATGGATTCTAGCGAAAGCAACCATCCATCACAGAGTAAGATCAATAATGCTTTTAAGTGAACCAAACTTGAATGTTAAGGGCAAGTTAATACTTCAAACAAAGATCACCTTCCAATATTAGGATCAAGGCCTCGCAAACGTGTTTTCTCCCTTGGTAGGGGTGGCTAATGGTCTACCCTGTTAGGTGCTTCCAACCCTTAAGGGGAAGTGACAGTTCTTGGGTCCACCCTTTCAATTGATAGGTGTTAGTGTACAATGATGTGGTAATGGAGGGGAGAAGACTTCATGGTTACCAACTGATGGGGGTGTCCACATCTCGAGTGTATCGATGTGAGGAGGAAGTATTCATGGAGGCATGAGTTACCCTCCTCAGTCTGATTTTTCCACTCCTCTTTTGCGCCTTTTACTACTTGATTATTCCTTGTATTAGCGCATATAGCTCAAGGGTTACAACTTGTTTTTTATGATGTAGCGGTTTTATTACCCCTTTAAGATGAGTTAGTTTATCACTCATTAGGGTTGGGACATGCAAGGGTTCCTTTTGATGTAATGGAGCATCAAGTGCTCAGGAACTGGGTGATGGCTAATGAGGAGGGTAGAGCTCATGCTTGGCCATATTTTGCATTTTGATTTTCTTCTTTTGTTTTGCTATGGCCATGATATGCTTTTTCCTTTCTTTTAGTTGCATCAACCTCTAGGGCAAAGTTTTTTGGCCCTACTCAAGGTATGTGAAAATATGAGTGCTAAATCCCAAGGAACCAGTGACAAGTTGTACCCGAACAAATGGATGTGAGATATGGGGCTTGTAATGTAGCATGGAAAATGTTAAGTATGGTATAGTGGAAAATGGAACTCGTTATTTCAATCTTGGCTTTCCTAGTAGTGCCCCTCCTAAACCCCAAGGCTTCAAGGGAGGTCTCACTTGACTAGGGCTAAACATTAACTCCCCAGGTAAGGTGAGAGAACAAAATTATGGTAAATATTTGTCAATCTATTAGATCATCTCATTATTCATATTAAATGCCCAAGACAAACAAGTATAAGCACCCAATTTCAAAATTATCAAAGTACCTTTTGAATAGCGGCCCAACTTCATTCGGACATAAGAAAGGTGGAGTGGGTAAAGAACATTGTAGAGTATGCTAAGTGTATCACAAAATACATCTACAACCTCTTATGGGTATTGAGCCTAATGAGGAAAAAACATTAGGGGCAAGGAGCTTGTTAGGCCTGCCATCACGAGATTTGCAACTCACTTCCTCACATTGCAATCTCTCACTTTCCAACAACAAAACTTGCAGAAAATGTTTTCCAATGATGATTGGAATGCATCTCAGTAGGCTCACAGAGTAGATGGAAAATACACAAGAAAGAAATTTTTTTAGAACACTTTTTGGAAAAAAGTAGCAGAGCTTGTGAAAATTGGTGAGCCCCTTGTTAAGGTGTTGTGGTTGGTGGATGGGGAAAAATTGGCCATGGGCTACATCTAAGAGGCTATGGATCATGCAAAGGAGTAGATATAGGCAACCTACAAGGATCGCGTCAGTAAATATGGGCCTATTTGGGAGATCATTGATAACAGATGGAACAATCAACTCCATTGCCTTATATATGCAGCTGGGTATTTCTTGAACCAAAAGTATCATTATAAAACTTACCTAGGAGAATATCAAAATGGGGAGGTCAGAGATGGGTTGTACAAGTGTTGGGAGAGCATGGTACCTAAAGAGTCACACCACTTGGGAATACATCAACAACTTACTACTTTCACTAAGGCCATGTTACCCACCACCCGTGGATACTATGTATAGGAGAAAAACTTTCTCCTTGATGGTCCTCAGCCGGCAGCCCCTTGCAGCCACCAGATAGCTCGATGTGTCATTATCTCTGCCACCTGAGCCAACCATGTGTTCCCTCACCCACTTGTTATGATTGCATGTTTCAAGGTGGGTCTCCCAATCCTGAAGGTATGGCTTTTCATTGGTATAGTTGAGTAATTTTCCTTACTTATCATGGGCGCTTTTGGGCATGAATTGGTGGGGGGATTTGACGAAAAGAATGGGCTAGGTTTGTACTCTTGTCTCCACTACCTGATTTTGTGGTTAGCCTTGTATCCTAGTCCTCATGGGATCTCCTTACTGACCATTAGCTTTAGGGTTGGCATTACATGGGAAATCCCAATTTTAGTCGCATGGTCCCGCTTCTCGACACCATATACATCACTCCCTTACACTCATTTTAGCCCCATTCATCTCTTTTCCCATTTGGGTCCACGTGTCCACTAGGTCCACATAGGGTTAGCTTCCCCCTCCCCTCGTCCACACCTTGGGTCGGGCCTGAAACGATACCTGGAGGTTGATGCAACTGTAAAGAGAAGAAAAAGCATAATTTGGCCACTCTCAATAGGAAATGTACCACAAAATGCAAAATATGGCCGAGACATACAAATTTAGCACATGGGCAAAAGCAAAGCATGAGCTCTACCCCTCATCCATGGCCATCACCCTGGTTCCTATGGGCCCTAGATGAGCCCCCTCCATTACTAAAGAACCCATGATTGTCCCAACCCCTAGTGGGCAATGAACTGCCCTACCTTAAGGGGGTGTCCACTGCTATATATTACACAACATGCTCTCATCCCCTTGAGCCCTGAGCAGTTATGAAGAAAAATCAATCAAAGGCAGAAGGCATATGAAGAAGGGTGGAAAAACAAAGGTTGGGGTAACTCATGTACCACATTTTGTTCCCTCCTACACTCATATACCCAAGTGTGTGCTTCCCTTATTAAAGCTACTTTTGTACCATGACATGTGGTTTGGATGATTCCCTTGATCCCCACTCTGCTCCATTAATATATCATTTTTCCACCTAAGACTTGAAGGATGTACCATGGACATGCCACCCCCTTTAAAGGTTGAACCACCTAATAGGGTCCTTGATTAACCTCCGTATTGAGCTTGGAGACACTTGTACATGCCAAATCCCACTATGGAAGGGCATGCCACCATGAAATATGGCATTGATTCCATGATTTGTAAGCTCTTTTACTTGATTATTCTAATGATTTGTTGTATTGGAAGGCAAGGGGACGCATTGAATCTTATGCAGTATTGCAGGTGGGTCTCCAGAGGGCCACGTTGGCACTTGTAGGGTGAGCATTTAGAGCCATGGACCTCCACCATCGCAGAGAGTAGTTCATGGATCCTCAACACCACACATTGATGACTTGTGTTACACTTTTTGAATGGGGATGATACACCTGGTTCACCATGCCCAGTCGGCTCCACACTTGCACCATACTCTTGGCAGATGATCCGGGTTCCAGAGGAGGGCTTATGACATCTTCCTAGCCCTTACAAATGGTTTACAGACAGTTTCAATCCACTTGGAGACCCATGAGGATGTCCTTGTGCCTCTCAAACCCATTTGGGGGCATCACATGGATTTGCTTGGAAAACAAGGGGCCAACCCCTTGTCCACCATGTTTGAGGTCCATTCTCACATCATGGCACTCTCAAGATTTCATTAGGCCTCCTCAAAGGACAACAACTCATTACTATTGCACATTATTTTATTAGTTGGGGCTTAATTAGGGCTAATTAGGAAAATCAAACTCTTTAGAGATCACATAAATTGATGAGAGGTGATTTATTTCTCTTATCATCACTTGGATTGGGATTTAGTAGCTCTTGAGAATTTCACATTCCCTTTTGGAGGACGAGTTTTGGATGTTATGGATGAATTTTGATGTTTGGATCTCTATCTCTTGTCTTGGAGCTTCATTATTGACATAATATGATGATTGGATATACTTTTTTGTACATGTAACTAATCTTTTCATGCTTATTCTTGTTATTTACTTTGTCACATGAATGTTGTTGGGATTTTTGCTATCTCCTGTGTGAAATTGTGGAAATCTTGATCTTTTATAGCGTTCCATCATTGCATGGGTCATGTATTAATAGGTGAATGTTCCTACAGATTGTTTTGTTGAAATACATCTTGACAAGTCATCAACTATTGCATATCCAAGTATACCGATCTCAAGTGGCTGCTCTCTTGCCCTAATGTTGTGCGAAGTTGCTTGAAGACATCCTTGACTAGGTAAACATCTTCCAAACCATAAATTCTCTTGACTCCATCTCTCCCAAAGGACAAGGCATTGGTTCTTCCATAGGTGGTCACTTTAAACGAATATTTATCTCACCTCTCCTTCTTTTTCTAGGCCTAGCCTCCATAAGTCATCTAGGGCATCACTTATTTCACGTTCTAGACATCAAAAGACTTTGATCTCTTGTCCATTATTGAGCTAGGGTTTCCTCTAGAGGGCATCCAAATTTCAAGAAATTTCGACGGTGGGATCTCATGATATTGCAAGCACTAGGTCAAGGATCATTTCTTGCACTAGGTTTCCCTTGGCTAGTGTCCTCATTTGGATCATTGCATTCTAGTTTAAGAATATTTGTCCTTTGATTCTCTTCCCTTCCTTCCACAATTAGGTCAAGCCCCTCCTTGGTTGATCAACACCACATCCTTGACCTAATTCTGGGTCCACTTGGTCTCGTGTGGTCCCACAACTTTACAACTCCACTTCCAGAAAGATCACATAAAGACCAATTCTCCATAAGGATTTCTAGGCTTAGGAATCATCTTTACAAGATACATCCCCAAACCCTAGCCTTGAGAATCCTCTTAGCCCTTCCTAGAGAGCCTATCACCTTGCTTTCAAGCAGAAAATTCATATAATTGAGCCTCTCTTGTGAATAGGCCTTGGGAATCACCCTTAATCCTTTCATTGGCATATCCATTATTGTGATTCCTCTTATACTGGGTCTCCTCCCATCGGTTAAAGTCCGTAAAGAGCAGGGAGCCTTATCTGAGGTGACAGTGGGCTATCGCTCCATTGTTGGCCTTAACCTAATAGTTTCTCTATAGGATCCCCTCCTAGGACCCCTGCTAGTTTGAGCAGTAACAAGCCACAAGTACATTTGGCAAAAGGCTGGCAAAGATTGCAAGAGGTGTGATGAACCAAGTAAGTAATTCTAATTTCTTTTTTGAAGTTCAATTGTTATTCAAACTGTAATTTGTAAATTTTGTTAGCCAAAGTTCAACCACACTATCTAAATTGTTGAACAATGAACTAACTTTAGTCTTTGTCTTTGTAGCACATTGGTGGGAATCGTTTGCCAATCAATGTCCTTTTCAAAAGTTTGTTGTTAGAGTTCTTAGCCAAACGTGTGGTGCTTTTGGATGTGAGTGCAATTGGTCTAGTTTTGAACGGATTCACATGAAGAGAAATCATTTGGAACAAAAATGGTTAAATGATCTTGTCTTTGTGTAGTACAACCCTCGACTAATGCGGAACTAGTTGATGAATAGAAGATTTGATACAAATCTTATTGTGTTGGATGATATTGATCCAACTTCAGAATGAATGGAGGAGACTCAACTAACTGAGTTTGATCTTGATTTTGATATTGATGCCATGGAGTTGGGGGGTGTTGATCCTAATGCAGATCTGGTAGTTCAACCAAGAGTTGAAGGAAGTGAACCAGCATGACCACACATGGCACATGGTGAAGGAAGAAGTAGTCGTGCAACTTGGCAAACTCGTGCTTCTAGTTCTCCTAGGCATGGTGTTGTTGCTCTTGCTACTGCTAGTACTGCTATTGAGGCTGGAGAAGAGTTTGAGGAGTCCTCAACTAGATGATGTTTATGTAGCTCCTGGTGATGATCCTATGTGTAGTAGTGGTGATGAGTTTTGTTATCCACCATTTTGAGGGGGATATCCATAAGAGATTTTTTTTCTCCAAGATGGTCCTCAATTGGCAACCCCTTGCAGCTACGAGCTAGCTCATTGTGCCATTTCTCCGCCACCTAAGTCAACCATGTGGTCCCTCGCCCATTTGCCATGATCGTATGTTTGAAGGTGGGCCTCTCGAACCTAAAGATATGCCTTGCCGTTTGGTAATTGAGTATTGTAGTTTGCTTATCATGGACACTTACGGGCATGGATTAATGGGGGGATTTGGCAAAAAGAATGGGTTAGGTCTATGCCCTTGTCCCCTAGACCCCTTTTGATATTAACCTTGCATTCTAGTCCCATGCGATGTCTTTTACTGACCATTTGGCTCTACGTATGGTATATCATGGGAAACCCCGATTTTGGTTGCGTGGTACCGCTCCCGTATCCGCTTATATTACCCTCCTTCCACTCATTATTACCCCATTCATCATTTCTCCCACTTGGGTCCACATTCCTCCACTGGGTCCACATAGGATCAACTTGCCCCTTCCCCTTGCCCACACCTTGGGTCATGACTTGGAATGAAGTCCGGAGGTTGATGCAGCTAAAAAGAAAAGATAAAAGCATATTTGGCCACATTCAATAGGAAAATGTACGACAATGCAAAATATGGTTGGGACAAACACATTTAGCACGTGGGCAAAAGCCAATACATGAGATCTACCCCATCATCATGGCCATCACCTTGGTTCCTACAGGTTCTATGAACCTGCTTCATCATATAGGAACCCATGATTGTCCCACCCCCTTAGTGGGCAATGAATCACCCTACCCTTTGAGCCCCAAGCAGTTAATCAAAGAAAATCATAAAAAGGCAAAAGGCATATAAAGAAAGGTGGAAAAATCAAGGCCGAGGCACCTCATGTACCATGATTGTTCCCTCCTATACATTATACACCCAAGTGTGGGCTTCCTTCTTATTAGATACCCTTGTACCCGAACATGTGACCTCATTCAACTATCTGTCACATGCCACCACCTTTAGAAGGATGTACCTTGAATATATTATCCCCTTTAGAAGTAGAAACCACCTAATAGGATTCTTGGTTAACCCAATTTGGAGTTTAGGAGACATTGGCACATCCCGAAGCCCATTATGAAAGGGAAGGCCATTATGAAGTCCCCACCTATGGTCCATGATTAGTAAGCTCATTTACTCGATTTCTCTAATGACTTGTTGTACTGGAAGGCTAGGGGACGCATTGGATCTTATGCAAGATTGCAGAGGGTCTCCATTTTGGGTTTGGTCTCCCTATACATGGTCCTAATCCTCCAAAGGGCTACATTGGCACATGTAGGGTATGCATTGAAAGCCATGGGCCTCCACAACAACAGACAACACTCCATGGATCTCCACAACCATGCAGAGATTGCTCATGGTTCACTTATTGGACGAGGAAGATGCACCTGATTCATCATGCCCAACTGGCCCTAGACTTGCACGATACACTTGGCAGATGATCTAGGACTTGCATAATGATGTGGCATCGCCTACACCATCATCTTAGCCCTTGCAGGCAATCTACATGCATCTTCGGTTTGTTTGGAGACCCATGAGGACACTTGTGTGCCCCCACATGTCATTTGGAGCACCACAGGTTATTATAAGGTGCTAATCCCTTGGCCACTTCTTTTGAGGGTCCTACTCTTCATTGTGGCACCCATAGACCTCATTAGGCCTCTTAGAGGGCCCTATGACATGCATAGATTATTATTTGACCTCTTGAGAGGCTTATTTTTTCATTTATGAGTTAGTTTGGTGGGCTTGTTACCAAAAGTTCAATTATTAAAACATTATTTTATTTTTGGCGCTCATGTAGGCTAAGGAGGCTAATTCAAACTCCTAATTAGTGTATAAATACAAGTGAGATGAGTTCATTTTCTCATCATCACTTTGGATTGGATCTTTTCTCTCTTGAGAATTTCGCACTTTTTCTAGAGGATGAATTAGAGCTTTATGGATGAATTTTAATGTGTGGATATTGGCCTATCTTATCTTGTAGCTTCTTTCTTGTCAATTGTGGATGGTTAGGTATATTCTATTACATGTAAAAATGTTATTCTTGTTTTACTTTGTCATATACATTGGACTGGGATTCTCACTATTTTTATGGCTAATTGCTGCATGCATTTACTGCTTTAAATTGTGGAATTTTGTCTCTATCATAGTCTCTCTCAATGTATGGGCCATGTAATATGAACGAAATCTCCTAGGGGTAATTCTAACAACGAATTGACCTTGATAAACCATCTCCTTTGTGCATCGAAGTATAAAAGTTGCAAGATTGCTTTCTCTTTGACCTAGAAGGTTGACGAAGTAGTCTTGAGGCCTCCTTGACCAAGAACCAAAGGTCCTCGCTCATATTCATCATAGAATCCATTCTTCCAGGACTAAGGCACTGATCTACCAAGAGGTGGTCGCCTAAAATCAGATTTTTCACTTTTTCCCTTGTCTAGCCAAGTTGGATCACCTAGGGCATCATTTTCTCGACAAACTACCCATCCAAAAAGTTCGATCTCTTAGGGTCTCCTGTGTTTCCTCAAGACTTCCTCCAAATTTGAGGCCATTTTGACGGTGAGTTGTGAGAAAAGCAAGGGCTTCAAGATCAAACTTGGCCTTAGCATCCCCAAAGGCCTTACTGGATCAATTCAAACCTTTAAGTGAATTTCCCTTCTTTGATCCATTTCCATACCTTGTCCAGGTTAGGGATAATCATTGGTTGCCATACGCTTCTCCCCTACACTAGACTGGGTCCACTTGGTCTTGTGTGGTCCCATTCCTTTGAAAAGACAATTCTTCAAGAGCCATTCGGGATAGCAATTTTAATAAGGATTTTAGGGATTGGAAAATTCCTTCACAAGTCATATCCCATAAACCTAACCCTCAAATCCTCCCTTCCTTTCCTAGAAGACAGTATCTTTCTAACTCTTCCACGAAAGGGATTATTTGGGTCACTCCATATCATTTCATTGACTTATCCTTCATCGGTGACTTCATAATACACCGGGTCTCCTCCCATCGGTGAAAGTCCATAAATAGAAGGGAGCCTTCGCTGAGGTGACAATGGACTAAGTCTCCATTTGTTGCCCTTGGCCTAGCATTTGCCCTTTAGGTCCCCTGCTAGTTTGAGCGGTAACAAATTTGATGAGTGATCATGTTGATCAGTGATTTGTAGTAGGCTAGTGGCCTAGTAGCTTGAGTTGTAGCATTGTTTTTGGACTCTAGAGGCCATTTAGAGCCTCTTTGGTTATATATTTTGTTGATGATATGTATTGCACTTGTTGCTATTTTGATATATGCACCCTTAAATGGTATATAGATGAGAAGACTTCGCATATTTTGTCTCTAATGGTTTGGAATCATGGTTTGTAATCCTAATATTTTTTCTTCATTAAAAATTAATTATTTATGTCTTTTTTTTCAATTTCGGTTTATTGAATCCAGCTTGATCCGGTTCTGGTTCGAATACCAGTTAGATAGGCGGCCAGTTCGAAACCCATTTCTGGTATTTAAAACTATGCTCTGAATAAGTTCTAGTTGCGCAAAGACTTCATGGGAGTTGACAAATTTAATTGTTGAGTGACTGTTGATGGATATGGATGGTGAGGAAAGACTTGGAAGCAACAAGCTGACTTTGGTCGACACATGTTGAACAAGTCAACACATTTGATGGAATTTTGGTTGGTATGATTGACCACAGAGATCCCAAAAGGTCCAGGAGAGTGTGTCCGGAGGAACATGTTCAGATCCTGATCTAGATATTCAGGGCTCGAACCACCCACTATAGCTGACAGGGGATTGATAAGGTGTTTAGATCGCCTTGCTGTATAAATACTCTAAATGCATGGTCTGAATTGTACGCAAGTGTGTCTTGATGTCTTGAAGTCAAGACGTAACAAGATGTAGTATATTTCTCAATCGGCATGTCTGCACTGATATAGAATATTAATGGCAAGGAATTGTACTGAAATCATCTTTATATCTGTGGTGGCATGCTCTTGGCATTTACCTACTGTTGCATATCTCTGTTCCAATTTTACCTTTATTTCTACTGCATACATAGGACTATGTAGATATGATGTTCTAATGCTGATGTTGAACTAGATGATATTAGAGCATCTCAATAATGTATTGTGTTTTAGCAAATGTTATCAGAGCAAAGCATGCTCTGGTGTAACATGATCTGCCCCGAGGCCTCTATTAATTATGCATTTAACAACAGATGGAAATCTTAGAAGTTGGGAAAGAGCTGGCAATGACAATGATATATGGGAATATAGAGAAAGCATAGTAGCAAAGAAGTGGTATCTCAAGTGGAGCTGGTGATTATAATATTATTTAGATCTTTAATCTAGCTATCTAAATCCAGGATTTTGTGAGTTTATTTTTATTCTTTTGATTTTTATTCCAGTCCGTTCTTAATGTCTGATGATGTCTGTGTCAGTTCATGTTGTTACCTACGTAATTTAGTTGGGGATTTTATAGTATTTTTCTTAATTTTATTTTCCTTACTGAAAAATCGTGTTTTCTGATAATTTATTCAGGCTTGTTAATCTTCCTGCTTTTGGTTCTTGTGACGCATTGTTTTGCTTAGTATTTTAGTGGCATATACATCAGCATTTCACCCTCAACTGACTAATGCAACATTATTATGTGCTTTCATATCGGAATTTCATACTCTTGGAGTTGTGTTGGTATGGTTTTGATGTTATTGAATTTCCTAATCCGTGATAATCATTGATAGATCATATTGAAAGCCATCTGAATCTTCTCGTCTTTTTCAAGTTGTAACAGAACTGTTGGATCATCTTATAATATTTTACAGTAACCATGCTGTGGATGCAAGATTTATAATGTAGTAATTTTGTTGATCTCACATCAAACAATCAAACTGATTGTACTATAGACTTGGAATGTTTTGGTATAGAGATGACATCCCAGTACATTACCTGCCCATTTTTTATGGAGTTACATCTATTTATAGGTTCCTTATTGTTCAGGCCCCAGAGGTATGAGCTTGTGCAGGGATGGCCTTACTTGCAATGAATAAGAAAAAATCATGCTCGTCTTATGTGTAGTACTTTTAAAGTAAGCTAGTCTATGTTCAATATTTAAGACATCCTTACTGAAATATATTCCTTAAATCTCCGAATGGATGTGTAATATGCCTTTATGTAAGGTTGCCAATCATTCAGGAATATAAGCTATATTACATTTATTTTATTTTTGGCACCTTTTGAAGCAAGCGGGTGAGTATTTAATGGGTAGGATTTTCTTATTAAGAAATCCATTTTAAAAAAACATTCTAGATTCTCTTGTTAACATAGTGCAGTTTCTAATGCTTTTAGTGGATGTTTTTCTTGTTGGTCTAAACCACGGGGATTTGAACTTTGAATCTCATGCTTTACATATTACTTCATAACAAGGTGATCACCAATTGAGCTACACCCCGTGGGCTCTTTTAGTGGATGTTCTTTGCAAGGTTTGAAAATAAAATTTTCATTACTGCTAATGGTTTTTCCTTTTTAACATTACAAAATTCAACATATATCATTAAATTTTCTGCAGATCAGCCGTGACTGTCAGGAATTGGAGGTTTCCATTGGGGAGCAGCTTGTTTCACTTCTTTATCTTGAACCAGATAGTGAACTCATGGTATGCTTTCTGTGATATTCAATCAAGACTCGAGAAAATTGACAATTAATATCTTTATCAGTATGATTGATTGTGAAAAGGAACCTTTATTTAACATGGCTTCTGTCCAATTGCTTCCCTGTGAGGATTTTACTCATTAAAGCTACGTGCAGTTGTTTTTTGTTTGACATTCATATTTTCCCTTTGTCAAATGCCTAGATGCATGCATGTATACATAGAGCCATCCTTCTACATACCTTTGTTGAATGACTAGTGTCTGTTGCATTCTTGCACTATGCTCAAGAATTGCATTATGCTGACTGAGATGTTGAATTTGCATCTTCTCCTATGAGACATGGAATCATAATTCCACTGTAGTAATCGATTCTCACCTGACCATTTCTTCAGGCTGTAGCATGTGCTGCTGAATCAAAACGCGAGGATGAAAAAGCACATGGTGCAGTTTCAGCCCATGAGAGCGAAGATCCTAATATCGTTCCCTTTGAAGACAATGATGATGATCAGGATGATGAAGAAAGTGACGAACAAGAAAGCTCAAGCCAGACTTGGAGTGCGAGCCAAGGAAGAGGCAAGGGAAGAGGAATGATGTGGCGTGGGACAATGTCAAGGGGTAGCAGGGGAATGGCAGGATCAAAGGCTTTGGGATTTCATCCAGGTATGGTTCCTGGTGATACTTATGGCTTTGACAGGATTGGAATGGGCCCTGTGGATGGGTTTGCAATGCCAGATATGTTTACTGCTCCAGCGAGTCAAGGCAGAGGATTTCCTCCTTATGGCCAACCAGGTCCCAGGTTTGGCCCAGCTTCAGGGATGATGTTTGCACCAATGGATGGGTCAGGACCTACACCTGGAATGGTCTTCCAGGCAAGACCCCATCCACCAAATGGAATGTTTTCTCATGGTGGACCAGTGATGATGCCTTCTGGTGCTACTCATGCACCACTCTTGGCCGGAAGCAGTCAATATGTTTCAGTGGGAGCTGGAAGGTCCAATTTCATGGGTGGACCAGGGTCAATTGGACGTCCTAATAGGGCAAAAGGCATGCCATATCGACTGCCTCAAGGGGGAAATAGTGGGAGAGGAAGGAAAGATCAGAGACGCCGCAAGGCTGAGAATAATGCTGGTAGTGATAGGGTAATTTCAGGGCTGGATCAAAGGACTTCTGGAAAGGCTTGGCAGAGACAAAATTCATTGGAAGTTGATAGGGAACCAGAGTATCAAGGTCCTTCAAGGACTCATCATCATGATGGATTTGAGCATGGGAACAATAGTTACACTGCAAATAATGATGAAAGCGAAAGCGAAGATGAAGCCCCTCGAAGGTCCAGGCATGGTGAGGGCAAGAAGAGAAGACGTGATTGGGATGGAGAAGAGGCAGATCAAGGTGATAATTGTGACTTGCCGGTGGCACCAGGAAATGCTGAGGATTCTGGATACTAGCCACTTCATTATTTCTCCAATTCTTCATTGCAGTTACTTCAGATGTAAGGTTGATCTTGTCAGAAATTCACCCAATAGTGTCTTTGATAATTTGACATACCCTCCTGCCAGTATGGAAGTGAGATTTAAAGCTCATATTTTGACATTTTTATATTCCACTCTTTATAGCAGGTTATAATCAAGTGAATTTTCTAAATGAAATTCTGCACCATGGGAAGAAAAATGTTGCTGAGTCATTGAGAATTTATTCTCATTTCCTGTGATCTGCTGTACAGTTGTAATCTTCTATTGAGAATTGCAAATTTGTAACATGGAAAAGTAGGTCATGGCCGAAGTTGGCAAATTGGGAATTGAGATTTAAAGGTCATATTTTTACTTTTTTATATTCTGCTATTTATAGCAGGTTATAATCAGGTGGATTTTCTAGATGTAATTCTCCATGATGGAAGGAAAAGTGTTGCTCATTAATTGAGAACGTGTTCTCGCTTCCTGTGATCTGCTGTACAGTTTTGTAATCTTCTTTTGAGAATTGCAAATTTCAAATAATGTGTAACATGGAAAAGTAGGTGATGGCCAAAATTGCCACATTGGAACACATTCTTATCCCTTCATTAGAGTTCACACTCTGGATAAATGGATGGGGAGCTCAACCACACAAAGATATTGGGCATCCACTTTCCTATGGATCCCATTATATTATTGTACTAAAAAATTGAAGAAAGTTCGTCCCTTGTTGTGAAGAAAGATATGTCATTTTTCTCTGGTCTATTGTTTTACTTTGACTCGACAAGGTGTACAGGAGGTAAAGGATGTCATAGCTATCTGATGCTAATCTGGTAGTTCTACTCTATATTTTTTTGATACAGTTGTGGAACATTTATTATTTTTTCATTTTTCCTCTTGTTTCTCAGTATAAATAGTGATTGTAATGTTCAAGAGTTGAATTTGATATCTCTACCAAATTTGGTGGCTCATAAGCTACAAATACATTCTGTTCATGTTAGGTTACACTGTTTTCTTTTATAATTCAAACATTTTCAATGAAAATTCATAACATGTAACGGTAAAGTTCACTTTTTACCACTCTTGTCTTCTCTGTGATTTTGTTTATCCTCATTTTTATCTGACATTCCTTGTACGAGTATGTCCCATTTATTTATGGTAAAACTAAATACTAAAGATGTGGAAGAACAGAGAATTTTCCAAGGCAATCAATAAATGTTAGTAGCTTGCATGTTTAGGGCACTTCTCATGTGCATAATCCTCATCTTTATGGCCCTTTAATAGTCACAAGTACATATTGAGCTCCTTTTACTTGTAGGATCTTTACCTAAGAGAACCCACACTTTTTTGGGCATTGCTAGTGACCTTCCAAGCCTTTTTCTTCTCTCATTTTAAGAGCTATAATAATATTCCATCTGTGATGATTACTATCTTATTTCTTTCTATACTCCAGCGTTGCTTCTCTTAGAATTTTGGAGTCTAGAACTGCAATTTGCTGTTTCTATACTTTCTCTGCTCCTCCTCTGGCATTATCTTCACAGGAGAATCTTCAAGTTAAGTGCAGACTGCAGTGTTCCATATGCATCAGGTACAAATTATTTTAGTACATCAACCTAAAACACTAGGCCTGCTGCCTTCATGTGCAACTCCCTATTATATGAATTCATTGGTTCTGTTCAAAGTAGTCTCAATCCGTTGGTTACTTTTAAGGAATCATAACACTCCCAAACCTTGTATTAGATTCATCCCAAAGCACTCAATGACGTCATCATTTAACATTCTTGACAAAGATAGAATTGTGGTATTTGAATTAGGATTGCTGAACAGTGAACTCTATAAATGCTGGACATTTTGTTGTGCTTACGATGCAAGCCAGTAGGAGATGGATGCAGATTTGGAAAGTAGCTTACTTTTTCCTTTTGTACAATTACAATTCTGAGAAAGTACAGGTTCTTCTGCAATACCAGTAGAAGGGCTTTAAACTTGATGCATGGACTGACCTTAAAATTGTGCTAGATAGCAAAGATCTACGTAGGTATAAAGGATTGAGGATCAATCAAACCAGTGAAAATTGCAAGTTCAAAACATGCATAGGTTAAATAGCCATTTTAGATATTTAGCGAATGACTACTAGCAGTGTGACAAGAAAGATTCTTCTTCCATTTATGGACTACACTAGCATGCTTCCATCCTTTCATTAAAAATGCATTTTCTACAGTCGACATCTTCAGCACAGCGTTGGGCAACATGTATCATAAAGTGGAACCATGAGAACCAATCAAATCCAACGTTGCGAGTGATTTATAGCCCACCACAACGTTTTGGTGTCAAACATTAGTATAGCCACCTCAACGTTTTGGTGTCAAACAGGAGTATAGATTGGATTGCCCAAAGGTAGTAAGAGTTGCATTGGGAGATCAAGAATCCATCTCACTGAATTTGCAGAATGGTTGTTTATGGACTTCCAGAATAGAATACCCTTCGTCATACCGCCCAGTCTTAAAAGTAAAGGCTACTTTGGATTGGCCATAAAAAGTTGGAAGCACTACTTTGGAAATGCTTTTTATACCATCCTCTTTCAGGTTCAAAACTAGTTAGGAAAGAGCTTAGAAGTTGTCAAATAGGACTGTGTGTAGGGACAGACATGCCACCCATGATTAGCTGCAGGGAGGATGTTGTAAATTCCATGGCCATGTCCAATTGATTACTTGTTAAATCACTTTAACAGTTTATTCCGGCTTTATGATGCTATATTAATACATTCTTGTTAAATCACTTTAACAACAGATCTGATTGCGCTTTTATTAAATCACTTTAATAATCTATCTCAACCCATTAAATTAACCAAGTGATCATTAAATCAACTTGAAGAATCTATCCCCGTACATGATATTAAATTAACGTGAAATTGGTTTTCTTAAAATTTAATTTTTGATGTTTGTTTGTCTTAGCATAAAAGCAATACTTGGTGCATTAGAATTTCCCAAGCCCATACATGATATTAAATTAACATGATGTTGGTTTTCTTAAAATTTTATTTTCGAGTGTTTGTTTTAGTATAAAAGCAATGCTTGGTGCATTAGAATTTCCCGAAGCTGTGAGATAGGGAAAAATATTTGTCTCTTCATGCAAGATCTTTCCAACATACCTTGTTTTAAAAAATTTCAACAGCCTGGATAGATTACCAGATTACGATAGTTGAAGATAAATTCATGTTTATTATTGGACTATTCACCATTACTGAGAGGGGGGTGAATGAATATTGGGCCTGTTTTAACAATTTTAATCATATAATGTAAACATTAATAGTTAACAATGCCATTCAACAATGCGAAACATCATACAATACACAAAAATTTTATGTGGATATCGAAATGGGAAAAAACCATGAAATGCTTTTAATATATATGTTAAAGATTATATCAACAGGAAGCACCAACTTCCAAGATTTACCAACAATGATTGGAAGGAGGCACCAACCCTCTGGTTTTATAAAATCAACACGATGCAAACACCAACTTGTTGCATCGGCACTAACCTACCCTAGCACCACCTTGCCAACTTGAAGTGTTCTCAAGCTCCAACCTGAAGGAGACTTCAATCTTCACCTTGTACCACCTTGCCACCATTGAGAAAAAAAGATAAATGAATATGATATATCACATTGGTCAGCCTGCTCAATCACTGCGTTGATCATTGTCCAACAACTATTGTCAATAGTTTTGGTATCACTGTTCTCAAAAACACACAGTCACTTCATTGTCTCTACTTTTGTCCAATAGTCACTAGTATGTTGACATAACATTGTCAAACCCTCCTAGTTGCATCTGTCTCTGAACTACGATCGTCCAACATCTTTTAGATCTCGATTTGGATAAGTTATGCTCCAAAAAATCAAGAATGACCATAATAAACTATATAAAACTTAAATGTTCTACATAATACCCCTTTTTCGGGTGTATCATATAACTTGTCCAACATTGAAGCTACACTAGCTACAAAATGTAGACAATTGGTCTACTACTCTGTTCAACAAAATATGTTCCATAACAAAAATAAAATAAAATAAATTTGTTTTAGACCTGTAATTAATACCAATTTAATTCAGGACCTCTGGTGACCAACTATGAGAACTCAACTATCCAGTGATGCTTGCATATCCTTTTGCATCCCTTCATTTTAATAGATTCAACTCCAATTAAGCATGGACAATTTTCGCAAGGTCGTCGTATCATGTCCAATTGATACAACAACCAGTCGTCGAATGTGTATTATATTACATGGCATGCACGCTCGACGAGTCTCCCAAAAGAATCCAACGATACAATTACGTGTCAATTTCTAATTCCAAATTGATGAGTCAAATTGTGGGCAACTTGACTTGTATTAATTATCGAAATCGCCAACTTGCCATATCACTCAAGCCAATCACCATTCACATGTGGTTTATATTCTGCATGTGAATTTCCTCCGAGGCCAATTTATAATATATTGTCAACATCATATCAAACATTCGATGTATCTCTATCTCCATGTTGTGACATATGCAAATTGAAGCACCAACCACACTATTGTAACCAAGCCTACCAATTAGCGTGTTATCACCATTCAATTTAGGTGTCTACATTGACCATTCACATTAGGTTGGATTCATCACCATTTAACCTTCTCATCACAACAAGTTTGGCTTATTCGATCTTGGCATACATAGACTCGTATACCAAGAAACAATGAAGTCAACCAAAATCGTAACCCATCAGAGAGAAGATAACTTCACAATGACTTGATTTCAAAAGCCCGTGACTCTGCTTACACTAGAGTCAACGACGTGTGACTACCCGTGCTATGAGAATTGACCATTACTCGGTGTGCTATTCAATTTCTATTCATGGTGATGTTCAACATTTGTGGAGCATACCAAATGAACTTATCATCAAAGCAACATGTCAGGCATAGTTTAAGCAGATGTGTAACTTAGCCAAACTTGATCGTTGGTCCAAACTCCTCAATTCATTTGTGTCTAGGACGAGAATCTTCAACACACAGAGTGAAATGAACATAACAGAACCATAGTGCTTGGCCTCTACTATAATTGAATTCATTTGAATCTCAATTTTTTTGTCCACTTTGAGGTCATGGTAATAGGGTTGACACAAATCATGCTGTTGATTGTATTTAGGTGTTCTGCCACTTCAGGAATTTGCCCTTCGCCGAACCTTTACAATATTTGCTCCACTTGGCGTCCTTCACTACAAACTCAATTTTAGCAACCATAATCAAAATTATATTGAGACTTAACCACGCATCTTCGACCTATAAATAGAACCACTTTCCTTCTTCGGGACTTGGACCTCAGGTAATGAATAGAAACAAAACTCTTCGCTGACCTCGAACTCGATATCAAAACATGTGTTGTATTTGCTTGCACAAATTGTTTCTTAATCTCTACCATGCTAGCATGGATATTTATACTTGAGGGTGGTCCGAGACCATAGGAGGGCCGACTTGACATCCACGTTCTTGCCAATAAATTTGACCATTGTGATCAAGCATGAATTAAACTGACATAATGTATCCATATTAAAATTTATGTGTAGCTTATGTCAAAACCTAAATTTATGCCTATAACCTCTTACAATAAAAAGGGCGACTAAAAGGCGCTAGGTGATCAACGGGAGATACTTTCAGTTATTCTCATGCCGCTTAAAGCCTTTGTGCCATGACCATGTTATCTATATCACATCAAATATGCATATTCTTTCATAAATTTGGTGCTAATTGTGGATTTTTTATTATTCGTCTGAGGCACCCTGACCATCACTTTGGGGCTTCATCTTTAGAGGGCATATCTTCTCAACCATGAGGAACCACGTGATGTGCCACTGACCATTGGAATCAACATGACAAGTACTATCATCCTATGATGGTCTTGCATGCAAATTCGTAGTTCTTCCCATTCATTTACCACAACAAATGTGGGGCATCTTGATCGCAATGTTGGAGCTTCTAGGTTTTGGGCTTCCTTCTCTTATGGGGCTTCTTGTCCATTAGTACTTCCAATTATTGTAATTCGTTTACGTATATTAAAAATGTTCATGTCAAGACTTCCCTTCTTCCCTTAAGTACTTCTAAAGAGGATGCACTCTTTATGTTGATCACCATTGGTTGCCTTTGACATCAATGACAACACTATTCAACAATCTCCCCCTTTGTCATTTATGACAACACTCATATTCCCCCTACGATAATTGCTCCCCCTATCTCCATGATTATGATCTTCCCCTGATTTCTCTCCCCCTTTGACATCAATGGCAAAGGGTAACTCCCCTTGATGAAGTATCTTCCTCTGTCTTCATGTAGTTTGTCTTTCTTCCCCTAACAGTGTCTCTCCCCCTGTCTTGTTGTGCCTCTCACAACTTGCCATTTTGATTCCACTTGTCAATATGCTTCACTGAAAATTTACCTCTATGATAATGACAACGAGTCCTTATGCATATCTTTGGAGCTTGACGTTGAAGTGCCACAAAATTGTCCATGACTCTGCTTTTCAAGTCTACTACTCCATTATACACAATGCTCATCGCTGACTAATTTATCCATAATGTTGATCATTGTTTTGATGACTTCTTCACATCTACAATCAAACTGTGTGAGTTTGCCTTTCCAAATCAAATTGCCAAAGGATAGATCTTCAAATTTGTAATTGCTGCTACCTAGACTCCCCCTTTTTAACATTCACAGGATTGGGAGTTTTGAGCTAGACTGTTCAGAATAATGTATGAACATGCTCTACTGCAAGATCATCATTCTTAATCTTGACATCTTCCTTTTCATCTGTGGATTCATCATGGTCTTGCGAATTTACAAATCTTATGAGCATGACCTTCATGATTTCTTCATTCACATGTTCTTCTTGCTTTTGTTTTCTTCTCCAAAATTTCTTATACTTGATATCAATGTTTTCTCTCATGGAAGACGTCATCATGCTTTTGCAATCAGGAGCTATGTGTACATAGTTATGGCATTTGAAGCATTCTATGATGCTTGAATGACAAAGCAACTGGCATATACTTTCTGTCAATGAGGCCATTTGAGCATCTGTCTTGTGTTCCTGCAAACTTGCTTCTAGGATTTTGGTAATGACCTTCATAATCATCCATGTCGTAAGCTTTGGAATTCCTAGCCTTATGTCCAAAATTTGTACATGAAAAACAATAACCAAGAATATACTAGGGTACCTAGATGGGATGGCTTGCATTGATGATGTTGATTCTTTGAAGACATTCTTCCTTAGAGGAGGTTCAGTTTTGTTGATTATGATAACTCCTTGGAGCGACAACATTTTCAATCTTCTTCAAGCTTTCACTTTGATTTGTTCTTTGAAGGATTTCAGGTTTCTATTCAACCTTGCTCTTTGGGGGATTGGAAATTGCGCCTTCATTGGATGGAGCTTCACTTGCTTCTTTTACCTTCATTTTTAAGTGAACAATTTCTTGTTCCTTTTCATTAATGATGCGATTTTTCTTTTCAGCAACTTGCATTTACTTCTTCTGTCATTCCTTGAGCTTGTTTATTGTAGCTAGAGTTGTGTCAAGATCCTTTTGCTTTTGAATAACTTCTACTTCTACTATTTGGTTTTCCTTGTTTTCTTATGATCAAGGCACTGATCAATTCTCTCTCCATGTCCATTTCTGGTTCTTCTTCTTCTTCTTCTTCTTCACTAGGTTCTTTGTTTTTAGTATCATTAGAGAAATTTTGAGGTCTAAAATGGGTCTCAAACAAAAAATGTACAACCAAAATCAAATTTATAAGAACCAATAGGATTCAAGATGATCATGTCAACCATGGACATCATTCACCATTTTCAGAGTAAAAAAGTGAAAAGATTTAAAAAAAAAAAACAAAAAAAAAAAAACAAACAAACAAACTATTTTTAACTCATATTTTCAACTTATCTCCCTACAATTTTACCCAATTTTCAAGTTGGAGCACTCGTTGGATACAAAATTTAATTCCTCTTCAAAGGAGTACCCATGTTTCATACTTTCGATGGACCTTACTACATGAAAAAATGAGAAATACACAAAAAATGTGATTGCAACATGGAAAATTTTAAGGGCTAATATTTGCCCAGTGGACTAATTTTCCATGATTTTTCCACAAAAAAAGATTCTCCAATTTCCAATTTTTATAAAAGATGATTCGTCCAAATTTTAAAATATAAAATTATTTTTCCTTAAAAATCGCCAATATTATATAGAGACTATATATAAAATCATTATAAATTTGAATAATTTTACAAATGTATCAGTAAACATTTTATAGTTTTCATATTAGGGATTAGTGAGATTCGCCAATGTTTTTAAACTTCAAGAATATTTTCCATCCTTAAAATTTTCCTTGGATTGCAATCACATTTTTTCATGTATTTCTGATTTTTCGTGTAGCAGGGTCCATTAAAAGTATGCAACATGGATATTCCTTGGACGAGGAATTAAATTATGCATCCAACGAATTCTCGTACTCGAAATATGAATAAACTGTAGGGAGATAAGTTGAAAATACGAGTTGAAAAAATAGTTTTTTATTTTTTCTCTCTAAAATTTGATGATGTCACCTAATCTTATTTTATTATTTCCATTGGTAATTTATAATATTCCTTAGGAGACCCATTTTAGACCTCAAAATTTCTCCAATGTTGATTCCATGATGAATGCTCTATCTAAATCATAATTATTATCATCATTTGCATCTTGATATGCATTCTTCTTTAAGTAAATATTTTGAAGCTTCTTCCAAAGCTTATTGGCTAATGAACTTTGATCTGCTTTAGTTTTCATACAATTTGGAAAAACATTTAAAATGACATTCATTATTTTTGTATTATACCTTCTTGATTCATCTGTAGATGTGTTTCTAGAAATAACAGAATCCCATACATCATATCCAAGAGCTTTCAAATAGAATTGCATTTTGGATTCCCATATTTCATATTTTGTTCTATCAAACAAAGGAGCTAGACCAACCTATTTCTCTTCATCATTTATACCATATTCTAAAACTAGTGCAATATCAATGACTTGCTTTGATCACTTGGATGCATGATTCCTTGACTTTCCCATCTCTGTTCTCCTAAGATCTTCCTTCCAACTGTTAGGCTACAATTGAAGGAACCCACTCTGATACCAATGGTTGGAATGTTCACCAATACTGAGAGGGGGGTGAATTAGTATCAGACACTTTTTAACAATTTTAATTATATCATGTAAACATTAATAGTTAACAACACCATTCAACACTGCAAAACATCACACACAGTACACGAGATTTTTACATGGAAACCAAAATGGGAGAAAACCATGGAGCAATTTTAATATATATCTTAAATATTACATCAACAAGAAGCACCAACTTCCATGATTTACTAGCAACGATTGGAAGGAGGCACCAAACCTCTATTTTTATTAGCTTCCACTAAAAAGATGCACCAACACCTTGCAAGAATCAACCAGCTGCACCAACACCAACCTACCCTAGCACCATCGTGCCACCCTAAAGTGTTCTCAAACTCCAACCTGAAGGAGACTTCAATTTTTGCCTTGCACCACCCTACCACCCTTGAGAAAGAAAGATAAATGAATATGATATATCACATAGAACACCTTTCTCAATCATTGCATTGATCATTGTCCAACTACTCTTGCCAATAGTCTTGGTATCATTACTAACGAAAACACACACTGTCATTGCATTGCCTCTACTTCTATCCAATATCCACTTACTAGTATGCTGATATAACATTGTCAAAACCTTCTAGTTGCATCCGGCTCTAAATTGTGATTGTACAACATCTTCCAGATCTCGATTTAGATAAGTTATGCTCCCATAAATCAAAAATGACCTTAATAAACTGTATAAAACTTGAATGTTCTATATAATACCCCTTTTCAAGTGTGTCATACAAATTGGTCAAACACCTACAGTGGAGCTACAAGATGTAGACTGTTGGTCTACTAATCTGTTTAATAAAATATAATCCATAACAAAAAAATAATATGTTTCAGACCTATAATCAATACCAATTGAACTTGAGACCTCTGGTGACCAGCGATGCGCCAACAACTAACTCAACTATCTAATGATGCTTGCATAACAATTTTTTCACATCCCTTTCGTTTTAAAAATTTAACTCCAATTGAGTGTGGGCAATTTTTCCTCGACCAATGTATCATGTCCAATCCATACAACAACCAAATGTGTATTATATTATATGACATGCACGCCTGACTAGTCTCCTAAAAGCATTCCACGATACAGTCCTATATCAAATTTTAATTCCAAATCGACAAGTCAAATTTTGTGGACAACTTGACTCATATCAATTGTCGGATTTTCCAACTCACCATGTCACTCATGCCAATCACCATTCACGTGTATTGTGTATATTTTGCATGTGAATTACCTTTGAGGCCAATTTATAATATATTTTCCACGTCAAGTCAGCGATTTGATGTTTCCCCATCTCTGCATTGTGACATCTGTAAAGTGAAGCACCAACCATACTATTGTTACCAAGCCTACCAATTAGTGTGCTATCACTATTTGATCTTGGTGCCTACAATGTCCATTCACATCAAGTTGTATTCATCACCAGTTGGCCTTCTCATCACAACAACTTTGGTTTGTTCGATCTAGGTATACATAGACTCATAAGCCAAGAAACAATGAATTCAACTAAAACTGTAACCCACCAGAGAGAAGATAACTTTGTAGCGACTTTATTTCAAAATCCTATGGCTCTGCTTACACTATATACAATGGTGTGCGACTATCCATGATATAAGAACCAAGCGTTAGCCAATGTGCTGTTCAATTTCTATTCATGGTGATGTTCAACATTTGTGGAGCGTACCAACTGAACTTATCGTTAAAGCAACATGTCATACATAGTTTAAGTAGATATGTAACTTAGCCAAAATTTATCGCTAGTCCAAACTCAATTCATTTGTCTATGTCGAGAATCTTCAATGCACAGAGCAAACTGAACATCACGAAACCATAATGCTTGGCCTATGTTATAATTGAATTCATTCAAATCTCATATTTTCAACCGCTTCAAGATTGTGGTAATAAGGTCGACACAAATCATGCAATTGATTGTATTCAAGAGTTTAACCACTGCTAGTATGTTGTATTATAGCTAGGAATTTCCCCTCAACCGAACCTCTACAACCTTGCTCCGCTTAGTGTCCTCGACTACAATCAATTTCATGATTTGTGTCGACCTTATTACAACGATCTCGAAGTGGTCGAAAATATGAGATTCGAATTAATTCAATTATAGTAGAGGCCAAGCACTATGGTTTTGTGATGTTCACTCCAGTCCGTGTGTTGAATATTCTCGGCCTAGACACAAATTAATTGAGGAATAAAAAACTATATTGATACAAACTCAATTTTAGAGACCATAACCAAATCTGTGCTGATACTTCACCATGCATCTTTGACCTATAAATAGAACCCCTTTCCTTCTTCGGGACCTAGACCTCAGAAAATGAATAGAAAAAACTCGTCGCTAACCTCGAACTTGATATTAGAACATGTGTTGTATTCACTTACACAAGTTGTTTCTTAATCTCTGCCATGCTAGCATGGATATTTATACTCTAGGGTGATTTGAGATCATAGGAGGTTGACTTGCCCTCAACTTTCTTGCTAATAAATTTAACCATTGTGACCAAGCACAAATTAAACCAATGAAACATATCCATATTAAAATTTTGCAAAGCTAATGTCAAAACCTAAATTTATGCCTATAACCTCCTATAATAAAAAGGAAAACTAAAAGATGTTAGGTGATCAATGGGAGAGACTTTTAGTTATGCCCTTGTTGCTTAAAGTTTGTTTCGTGACCATGTTATCTATATCACATCGAATATGCACATTCTTTCATAAATTTGGTATTGATTGTGGAATTTTTATTATTCATTTTGGGCACCTTGACCATCACTGTGAGGCTTCATATTTGAAGGGGAATATCTTGTCAACTGTGAGGAACCATGTGACGTGCCACCTATCATTGGAACTGACATGATGAGTACTATCAACCTATGATGGTCTTGCTTGAAAATTCACAACTCTTCCCATTCATTTACCACAAAAAATGTGGGGCATCTTGATCACACTGTTGGGGCTTCTAGGCTTTGGGCTTCCATCTCTTCGAGGGCTTCTTCTCCATTAGTACTTCCTATTATTGTAGTCCATTTATCTATATTAAAAGTGTTCAAGTTAAAGTGTACATGTCAAGACTTTCCTTCTTCCCTTCACTGCTTCCAAAGAAGATGCACTCTTTATGTTGATTATCAATGGCTACTTTGACATCAATGACAATGCCAATGAACAATATATGAACTAAAATGTGACATGGACATTTGATACTGCTCTTATTTATCCAAATCTCAACATCCAATTGGTTGTTCATCGCCTTGTTATGGATTATGTTTTTTTTCGTTTTTTTTTTTTTTTGTAAAGGTTCAACGGGACTTTATATTAATAGAATATAGTAGAATACATAATGCAAAGTGGGAGTCGAGGGAACCTCCCTGTGTCTGCCTTGATACAACTAAGCTGGTCTAGTCTCTATATATATATATTTTTTTTAGAATGCTTACAACCTGTAGAATGATCGGTAGATGCATACATAGAAGAATCAAGGAAAACCACGACCATTATGCTCTATGGTCTGCATTATTTATGGTATTGCACTTTGCTTTGAGTTCCCCCTCCTCCAAGTCTTGCCAAAGGATATGATAATCTTCAAGATTGGATTGAACGCCAGCATTGGCCATGGCGTCAGCCAACTTATTCTCTTCAAACCACTTGAAAGGTGACACCTTAGATGTTGCTGAGATGGCCTTGTAGATCCTTCAGGATTGCTAAGAACCTCCAACTAGGCATTAGCTTGTCCACCTGAGTGCCATTTTGGAGTTTTTTTAGCATCTTGATGAAAATCTCCGAATCTCCTTCCACCACCAGAGGTAGAAATCTGTAGCGATCCGCCAGGGTGATGCCTCTGATGAGAGCGATTAGCTCTGCAAAATTATTGGTATTCATGCCAAGATTGCCATTGTAGATGAGATGGATGTTATCGATGTGATCCCTAATTGCTCCACCGTAACCCGCCTTTCCTGTGTTTTTCTTTGACGCCCTATCGAAATTCAGTTTGAATGTTTGCGATGGAGGCATACACCATTTGTCCTGCGTCGTCACAGTGGAGGCCTGGTTCTTGCCTGTGGGAGTGGTCTTGGCTTTGAGTTTCAGGATATGGATTATCCTTTGGTCATTCGGAGACATGTTTCCCTCTTGCTGCATAATATCCATGGCATGGATCAATTCTGTGATTAGCTATCGCGCTTTCCCTGTTAATATTTCCTCTGTCATCGCCGAATTCTTGAAGATTATTGCATTACGCTCTTTCCACATGATCCAAGCTATGGCTCTCGGAATGAGATTCCATGCCCTGTTGACTATATTGTTATAGGATATCGATGATCTCCAGTTGCTCAGTGTATGACATATAGAGTTCCTATTTTTTTCGGATTGTTTGAAGACAAAGGCCAGGTCATCCCAAAGAGAGCAAGCATTGGGGTAGGTGTTGAGAATATGATTGAGAGTTTCCTTATCATTCTCACATAAGACGCAGTGGGAGGGCCCGATGAAACCCTGTCTTTGAAGATTGTCCCAAGTGAGTGCTCTGTTATGCAAGACTAGCCAGGAGAACAGGGTGATTTTGGGCCAGGTTCCTCTATTCCAAAGAGCATGCCATTTGGTGTCCGGTTGCAAGTCAGGAGAAGCAGCCATGATTTTGTAGGCTTCTTTGTTGCTGAAAGTTCCTTTAGGATTATTTCCCCACCGAAGGATATCCTCTCTATTCGATGTGAAGATTATGTGTTGGTCTAGTTCTTGTAAGAGAGGGTCTATATTCTCATTGTTGTCTTGGGTTAGCCATTGCTCTTTAGTTATCCATTTTTGCCATGTAGTAGCCGATGTTCTAGGTTGCTAGTAGTCTGCTACCTTCACCAATGCTGCCTCTTGCATGTCCCTTTTGAGAGTAGTCCAATCTGGGTGGTCCAGTGGGGGGAGTTGCTGCCAGGCATCCTCCCAGAAGAGGGCGGTGTTGCCTTGGTGCACTTCCCAGAAGCTATGCGTCTGAACAATATGCTGATTTTCCCTTACTTTGCTCCAGAGGGGGGATCCTTGAGTGTTACCAGTGAGCCTAATAAGGTCTTTGTCATGGACTTGATTCATATACTTCGCTTTCCACAAGGTGCCCCAAAGGGAATTGGGATTTTCCACCCATCGCCACTAGATTTTCGCTGTACAACCTTGCTTAGGATTTCAGGATCTCTTAAGCCCAGTCCTCCCGCCAATTTTGGTTTACAAATGTTTGTCCACTTGAGGAGGGCCCATTTGGTTTTCTTAGAATCTCCATTCTAGAGGAAGGACCGCTGGATTTTTTGAATGGATTTATAAATTGTTTTAGGCACTGCAAGGGGCGAGAGCATGTAGGCCGACATAGTTTGAAGAACTGATTTGACTAGGACTAGTCTGCTGGCCCTGTTTAGGGCTCTGTGAGTCCAAATACTTAATTTGGCCTTCATTTTGTTAATGAGGTCTTCCCAGTTTGCAGATTTGGGGGCATGTTCTGAAAGTGGGATTCCAAGGTATTTGGTTGGAAGGGAGTTCTTCTGGATATTGAGAGTTTTGCTGAGATTTCGCTACACAGGAGTAGAAGTATTGAATAAAAACAGTTTGGATTTAGTGAGATTGATTTCCATACTTGAGGCCTCTGTGAATTTCCCTAGCACCTTGCTGAAGGTTCGAGATTCCTTCACTGTGGGGGAACCCATGAGCATTGTATCATCTACGAATTGCTGATGCATTACTGTGGGGCCTTGATGTGCAATTTTGATGCCTTTCAGCTGATTCTTCTGGATTGCTTGGGATAGAGATCTTCCTAGACCCTCTGCCATGATAATAAAGAGAAAAGGTGATAGGGGATCTCCCTGTCTTATACCTTTGGACGGAAGGAAGGGTTGTAGGGGCCCTCCATTCAGCATGATTGAAAAGAATGCTCCTGAGACCATTTCCATTATCCAATTTATCCAAATCTAACTGAAGTCGAAAGCTTGGAGGATTGCTTTGATGTAGATCCAGCCGATTTTATCAAAGGCCTTTGAGAGGTCAAGCTGAATGAGCATACCTGGAATCCTTTGCATTTTGATAGAATGCAACACTTCCTTAGTGAGAATTATGCTGTTGGTTATTTGTCTGCCTTCAACATATCCTAATTGTTCTGGAGATATGATTGATGGGAGAATGGGTTTAAGTCTGTTAGCCATCAATTTGGAAAGGATTTTATACAGGACATTGCATAGGGCTATGGGCCTGAACTTGTCGGGAGAGTTTTCAAGATCAGATTTTGGAATTAGGGTGAGGAAAGTGGCATTGAATGCCGACATCACTCTCTTGGTTTTGTGAAAGTTCTTAATAATATTGAAGAGGTTGGCTTTGATAATGGGCCAGCAAGCTTTAAAGAATTCGATTGTAAAGCTGTCTGGTCCAGGGGCTTTGTCAGTGGCCATGGTAAAGACGACTTCTTCAATCTCCTGCGTAGTGAACTCTCTTAAGAGAAGGGAGTTTTTCTCCTCTATAACTAAGGGGGGAATAGCATCGACGACTTTATTGATAGCTTGGGTTCTATCAGGATTGGGATCGATGAGAAGTGAATTAAAGTATGAGTTAAGTTCGGATCCTATTTTCTCCCTGGTGAAAACTTTAGCACCATTAGCTTTTGTGAGGGATAGAATACGATTGGTAGCTCTATGCTGAATGGTTGACTTATGGAAGAATCTTGTGTTGCGTTCCCCACATTTTAACCATTGCACCCTTGATTTTTGTTTCTAGAGCATCTCTTCTTGTCTTAGCCTTTCTTCCCATTTCTTTTGAAGGTTTGATTCCTGAGCCAACCTTTCCTCATTGGGTCCATCCTTGATCATTGTTTGTTGGAGGCCTGCCATTTTTTCCTCGAGCTCTCTTTTGGCTTGAAAAATATTGCCAAAGGTGTTCTTGTTCTAGCGTTTGAGATTGGCTTTGATGATCTTGAGCTTTTGCTGGAAGATGTACATGATATTATCACTTCTATTGTGGTTTGAGTCCACCAACTCTGTATATTTTGCATGAAGGTTGGATGATCTATCCAAAAACCTTCAAATCTGAAAGGCATGTTTTGAGGCTTGTCCATATTGGTGAAGTGCATCTACACTGGCCAGTGATCAGATCCCCCAATAGGCAGAATGCTAGCCTCCATTTCTAGATTTTGGAACATGATGGATTCCAATATAAGGAACCTATCGAGCCTCGATGCTACTTGCCTATTTACCCTTTGCTTATTATTCCAAGTATACAAGCCATTGACTATGGGAACATCAATGAGTTTAGAAGCAGCTATGAAGGTGTTGAATGCTTCCGCATCTTTATCCAGTCTTCTTAAGCCTCCTTTCTTTTCCACCTAAGATCTAATGGTTGGCTTCATAGTGTTGTCGGATCTCATCTAGGTCTTCCAGCATCTTGAATTTTTCTTGGATTCAGTGAGGTCCATACACATTGGTAATGCATATCATGTGCTTTGATTCTGGCATGTTGAAGATGATTGATAACAAATGCTTAGTGGAGAGAGCATTCTGCATAAAGAACTTGTTTTTATTCCAAAACATGAGAAGCCCTCCTCCTTGCCTAATGGCTTTTGTGCTTATGCATTGATAGCCTTTTGTAAAGAGTTTCTTAAGTGTCTCTATTCCGTTGGAGGATCATTTGGATTATTGAAGAAGAATAAGGTCTGGTGATTGTGCGAAAAGATAGTTTTTTAGGATTCATCTTTTGGAGGTGCCATTTAGCCCTCTAATGTTCAAGGTTGTGATCTTCATTAAGTAACCTTTGGTGTGGATAGGACCAAAGCCCTAATATTTCCTTCATTGGTTAGGTGCCTACCGAGTTCTTGTATTTGTTGTTTTGTCGATTTTCTCCCCCTTTTCCTTCCCAGGCCTTTCGACTTGTATTGGTCCAGATCGAGGTGGGCTTGGATGCCTGTTTGGTTGTTGTTTCCCCATTGCTTTTTGGCTGCATTCTGGTTGAGATATTCTAACTGCAGGTATGCCATTTCAATTTTCTCCAGGTGTTCCTGGGGAATGGCGTCCACTCCCAGTTTGGACCATTGCTCATTGACCTTTTGGACATCTAGGTCACCTAGGATCTCTTCTATAGAGGATTGGTAGGAGTGGTTGAGGGTGGCTGGTCTGAGTGAGTATCTATGCAGGGAGGGGTTTGCATTGAGACATGGCTAGTATCGTTCTGGATGGGATTGTGCTGTGGATTTTTTTCCTTTGGCTGGGTTTGGTATGAGTCAGGGTTCAGGATGAAGGTGTTTGATGGGTTTGATGACTGAACATGCATGGATGGATCAATTGGGGCTGGGGATTTCATAGGGTTCTCGTTTGGATCAAGGTTTCCCATTACTTCAAAGCTATTCGACTGGGTGGGGGTTGGGTTGGTGGAGGGTTTCGTAGGATTTTTTCCCTTTTGCCTTTTGTTTTTCCTGGATACAAGGATGAAATCCGGGAGCGGGTTATCCACCTTGTCCACTTGGGTTTGTGGAGGGGGTTGATTCAGGGGGCATCCATGACTAAGATGTTTGTGTTGTCGGCATTTCCGACATCTGAATGGGATGCTTTCATAGTCAATTGATTGCTTCCAATGAATTCCTTTGTGGATTAGATCAATATGATCTGGGAGGGGTCCTGAAACATCCATGTAAACACAGATTCTAACGTAGGCAATGCATTTACCTTGAGATGTGAGATCTGAGGTTTTGACGAAGACACCCAATTGATTCCTGATGGCCTCCAAGATGCGCTTATTTCAGTAATCAATAGGCAAGGAGTAGAGTCTGAGCCAAACTAGAACTTTTTTGAAATCTTCCTGTTTTGGAGAAAAGTTGGGTCTCCAGTACGTCATGTAGAGTCCTGCCGAGTTGTAAAAGTATGGGCCACCTTCGAAGGTACGATCTCTGTCTTCTCTGTGCGCAAAGATGACGGAAAAAACTTCTTGACCCCAGCTGAAGTTCATATTTCCCTTTGGGCTTCCATTTCTAGTTTATTCACCAGCAGAGAGTCTTTTCATTGAGTCGCACTCCCATGAAACAACATATTAGGGAATGTTTATTCATGTGATCTTTGTATTCTTCTATCCAGGGATCTTCGATGATCAGTGACGATGTTTCCTCCGATAACGGTTTGCAAGGGGACGGGCCTGTTGCCCTGTTTTGGATGGGAATGTTCCCCGCGACCGCAGATCCATTGGCTCTTGGAGTAGGGTTTGCAGTCGAAACTTTAGCATTGACCCTGGGTTGGGAGCTTGATGGGGTGTTGGAGGGCGAAGAAGGAAAACTGCCGAAGATGAAGGGGCCGAAGACGAAGTGGCCGAAGGCTGGGGGGTCGAACCCCACCCCACCCCCCCCCCAAAAAGTGGTCATGGAGCGATGTGGCTAGGGTTTGTTCTCAAGGTTTGGGAGTGCTTCAGAACCAGCAGATCCGTTTTCCATTTTATCCTTTCTGTTATGGATTATGTTGAAGAATAATCTCATTGATACTATATTATATAGTATCAATGCATTACAATGTTCTATTGTGTCATAATATTTCTAATGAAATTTTAGCTGCTATTCTTTCAAATTTGCAAAATCAATGCATATGAATTGGTTGTTTACTTTGTATTGGGACATGTCTCTAAATTACTGGTGAGCATTATTCGTATCATATGTGTGTCTTAATAACTTATGTTAATCAATCTTTTATTTACACTAAGGTTCATTCAAATATTCTGGTTATTCGCTATCTTGCAATACAATATGATTATATATTATAATATTTTCAAGCAATATAATTTTTTAATTACCACCATAGGTCCACATTAACCACAGATCTAACATGAGCTGAGAGGGATCAAATTTCTTCAGGTGTAAACTTATTTTAGAGTGCAAAACACAATGTGTAAGTTTTTATTGTTTAAATTGTATTTTTGAATGTTATAGAATTTACATAACATCATTATTAGATATTTTTAAGTATATGTCAATACTAATTCATATTAAAATATTTTATTCATAACCACATTGAATATTTTATTATATACA
>APFE030722500.1:74324-99912 GCA_000404065.3 Pinus taeda | reverse complement strand
TATATATGAAGTTGATATCACGTGTTAAAATATTTTTTAAAAGTATAAGTTCTAAACTTCTAATTACTTTATATTAAATTATATTAAGTAAAATGGACAACCAATTAAATATGCATAGGATTATTTTTTTCTTTTTTATTATAGTGAACATTGTTTTTTTATTTAGAGAATATTTTATTTTTATTTTAAGAGGGATTGCCTTCACACTGGGTTGTAGAATGAGCCTCTCGGCTAAAAAATGGTAAGGTAAGGGTGGTTTACTTTCCATTTAAATCACCCATTTATCTGTATATTTGGTAATTCAAGTAGAAATCAACATTGACTAATCTACTCAGACAGAGCATTTTTGGCTATTAACCTTCACAACATAACCAACTGTTCAATATGGCCTAAAGATATAGACTATCATTCCTTGCTAGTTTATCATATCAAAATACAAAAATACCAGTCAAACATTCATGCTTATCTAAATATATCATAATAATAAGAGTCGAGTCTCATGAAGCACTTCTTGTCCTTGCACTTTACAAATAAAAAACCCTTTAGATAGTATAATAAGTTCCTTCAAAAGAACGTTTATGTGATGATTAAATTCTCAATAAATATGTTCAATGACCAAATCAAAGGACTCGTATAACTCCCCTATTTGGTGTTGCCAAGGTCATGCGACTAGGTTGTCCCATTGTGTTGTACATTTGAATTAGTCTCCTATGACTCTAGAATATCCAACCACCTGAAGAGATCATATACATTTGTTTTTTGCAAATTATAGAAGAACCCAAAGAGCAACATGTTTAGCTCAAGGATTTGTTCCACTAAAATCTCTTAGCTAAAACAAGAAATTGTGATATGAGTTGAGATCAAATGCTACACCAACTCCACAAAGACGTAAAAATTGTTGACATGCCCTATAAAAAAACTATCATGGTAAATCTTGTTTAAAATTGGGACCATGTCGAGGCTTAGCCATAAGAGCCACAACATCCTTCTTTCTTTCAGTGAAAGTAACCCAAACCACATGCACCATTAGAATTGGGCTACTTTTTTCTACTTCAGTGAAAGTACAATTTCTATATAAACATAAACCCCATATAACATAATAAAGCAGCTCCTTGAAAGACCTAACCTTTGCATCCTTTAACCAGTGCCACATATATTGCTTAAGCTATCGAAGATTCCATGACTTTAGATAGTTAAATGTCTAAAATACCTCTTGGCACACCTGCATAACAAAAGAACAAGCAACAAAAAGAAAGAACAAGAAACAAAAAGATGGTTCACTAATTCTTCTTCGACCTTGCACGATGAGCATCTATTTGGTCCTTGCCAACGACACTTTTTCCGATAATCCCTGGTCAGAACCTTGTTTTCTATCACCGTCCAAATAAAACTTTGGGCCTTTACAGGAATTTTACATTTCCATAATATTGTCCACTGATCATTAGAGGCAGAGAGAGCTTCATACCCCAATTGTGCAGTAATGTTACTTGTGGCCTTATTCCACATCTAGACCAGCTAATCTTACTTTTTGTTTAGAACCACTGCATTATGGACTAAGTTTTGAATATATACCCTTCATCCTTGCACCAAATCCCATAATAAACCAAAATCTCTTAGAGCCAAGGTTGAGCATCCTATTTACTTATATCTACAAGTTAAAACAAATCATTTTCTCTTAATTGATTTCTTAAATCTTGATAAAGAAGGTAGTTATCTACATCACTAACCCACAGGTCCTCTCCCATGTACGTGGTCACCCTTTCTTACTTTCCCAAGCCACCCAACATCCAAGAACCGGAAAGGCTCAGATGAACTTTGGATCAACTCTAATCCATTGTTTTGGAGAATAAGAGCTTAATTATTTTTTCTTCATAATTTCCCCCCCATGGTCCTTCAAAGAACAAAAGCTGCCATAAAATTTTAGCTACTGAGGCTTCTCTGAACAAATAAAAAATCTTCAATGCCCATCTACCTATTTATGGTTTTACTAAGGTTTTTGTAGAAAAACTTGTAGATTCGCAAGCTCATGTAATCTACTAAAAAAAGAGACAAGAATCTACTTCTACTCTTTATAGCGGAAGTCCATAAACATTGAGCAAAAAATAATCAATAGAGGAATAGAATCAAAGGCACATAACACAATAAATATTTGGGGAAAGCGACAACTCAAAACCCCACTATCTGTTTTGTATTAATCCAGAAAATCAAGATGAAATTAAATGCTTGTTCTCTCTAGAACAATCCCAACACTTAGCAAATTCAATCTCAAACTCATAAGAAAGCTCAAGGCTAGAGCTTAGCCAATTCACAATCTCTCCAAGTCTCTATTCCAATGTGTAATTCCTATGGAGACTAGATTGTATTTAAAGGGAAATAAAGCCTCTAAAAATAGCGCAATCCCTCAAGGATCAGTTCCTGAATGCATGCACTATCAGTGCAACTCAGAAAAATCTAAAACAAATAGTACACTGTCCCTGCACTCAGAATCATCATGCATGAGTTTCTGATGGTGGAATCTTTAGTTAACTTGAGTAGCACTAATTAGGTCACTAGTGTCCCAACCGACTGTTTACTCACTATTAGTTTCTGAAACTTATTGGAACTAATTTAACTGGACTTAACTCAATAAAATGAGTTAACTAATTACAACTCATTCATAAATCATCCTTAACTCCTATAAGTTAGGGAGAACATACACATGTCTTCTAAAAGACTTTCAATTTGAATTTCCTAAATTAATTAAGTTAATCAAACTTAATTAATTATTTTCAAATTGCTATGAGAAAATAATTCTATTTTAATTCACAGTTTAATTCAAGGACAAATTAAACTGGATTTTCTTGTTGCCATTTCTCAACAGTTTTCCACTTCACCAAAGAAATGCTCTCCTCTTGTTTTGGCCAGACCATAAGTAACTAAAACATCTCCTTCTAATGTTGTCCATTATACTTTTTAGTGACATGTGCAAGAGACATCGAATATACCTAGATGATTTCTAGCATTGCTTTGAGCAAAATTTGTCTGCCTCCTATAGAAAGGCATTTGATACATGAATTGTTAATCTTGTCTTTAATTTTATGAACCAATTGACTTGTAACCAATGGGTTTCAAGAAATACCCTAAATACTTTAAATCATTGTCCATCGATTATATATGGAAAGAAAACAAAAGACAGATCTATGCTTCCACTTTCCAATAAATTTCATTACAAAGAATAAGAAGATAAATTCATGTTTATGAGTGAAAATGTGACATGGAAATTTGATATTTTCTTTAATTGATCTAGATCTCAACATCCTATTGGCTATTCTATGCCTTGTTGTGGGGATTATAATGAAGAACAATCTCATTGATATTGCATGTCTTAATCCATGACAATCTAAAGTGGGTCTATTGTTAGGAACATGTGTTTCCTTCCAAGTGGTCACAAGTTCAAATTCATAGGAGTGTAGAGTATTTACACCTTCATAAACTTTAGTAATCAAATTATTAAGAGATGGGTGTGGGTAGTGGAGGTGGGTGTCCATTGTCCTACAAACAAGGAGGTTTTATTCGCCAATTTAGTATCTAACTTGACTATAACCTTAAAATTATTTTGTATTGTTTATACTTTTATTACATTTTTATTTTTTTCTAATGAAATAATAAGTAATATTCTTTCAACTTGCAACAAGAATACATATAAATTGGTTGTTTTCTTTATATTGGGATATGTCCCTAAATTATTGGTAAATGTTATTCACAACATACATGTGCCTTAATAATATATTTTAATCTATCCATTATTGAGAGATAAACCCAAGTACCTTCAAATGTTTTGGTTATTCACTATCTTGAAATAGACTATGATTATATATTATAATATTTTATGACAATACACTTTTTTCATTAAAAGAATAATGTAAGGATGATTTATTTGTCATTTAGCTTACCGTATGTTGTAAATATTCAATTATTTACACATACATCCAAAACAAATGAGTATATATATATATATATCGAATGGCTTTTCCAAAAGGACAACCTAACAAAATGCAATTGAGTAAATGATGTGAATACATCATTTACTAACAAGCATCGCTTGCTTTGTAGTTCACCCATGTTATAAATTTTCAATCATTCACATAAGCGATCAATAAAATTTAACATAGATTCGATCCATAGCTCATTTATACTTTAAAATTTATTATATTTTTCAATGTTTTCTCCAAAAAGATAACCTTGCAACATGGGTAACCAAAAAACAATGTGAAAGCATCTTCTACCTTACCATTATATCATATATACATAAATGCAAAACATCAATATATGATGTACACATTAGAGTTTAGTATCTTATATACTAACTTAAAAATTTGTTATGGGTCAAGTGTTCTTCAAATATAGTTAATCAATGGCTTTTGAATTAGAATGATATAGGTTATCAAATAAATTTCTTTATCTTTTTGTTCTAACTATCATTAAATGGAAATTTTAGTTTCCTATGTGTATAATTACATTTATGTCATGTTTAGGAAGTATCTATTCGTTGCAGGTTGGGGTTAAATGATGTTTTCAAAGTAAAATTAATAGTGAAATCTATTTTGAAAGAATTATATTTTACTTTTCGATTAGGTTCATATTCTAAAATAAAGAATAATAAGTATTGGAAAAATCTTAAATAGTTAAGTAGGATTATTATGGTTCACATTTATTTTTACTTGTATTTTGTCACTTTTCACAGTTGGTATTATCTAGATGTCTCATCTAAAGCCATAGGAAGTAAGTGTTCTTCTTCTTTGAAATTCACTTGTGGAAATTCAACATGCAACTATAAAAGGCATGGAGGAGGAAGATATGTGTGATTATGAGGAATCTTGGATAGGGACATAAGTTCAATTTATAATCGTGTTTGATATTCTCATGTAAGTAATGGGTTAATGTATTTTCTATTTTGGAAAAACATTTTCCCAGATTTATGCTTCCTTGGATTTGGGAAAATAATTTGTAAGAGTGGTAGTGATTTCATTTATTGTACATCATTATGCTATCATGGTGCTCTATTTTGGGCGTGAGTTCCAAGGGACAATCCAAACAATGGGGGAAAATTATGGTATGTAAGACCCAAATTTTTGGATTGCGTTATGGGAGGAGAGAAAGATGGGGTTTACAGAGATTTTACATTCATTAGGTTTCAAGATGAGCCTATTGTCATCGAGTGGAAGAGTGGTGCTAAAAAACACCCTTAAACAATGAAGCACACATTTATAAGAATATTGCAAAATGCAAAATGTGTTGGGCATATGCAATGTACATATTGTGCATGTCATGTGAGGCTATAGCATCACCAATAAAAAACTTTAGGATTTATCACTAAGGCCGCTCCTCAAACAGTCTTGGAAGCAAGGAGCTGCAGACCAAATTTGTTAAAAGAGTCGAATCCATTCGATCGGTGGCCCTTCCTAAAGGAGCGATAAGAACAATGTTGGAATTTTCAGAGCATGCCCTTGTTGGGAAATTCACGAGGATGTAGCCATCTCCATGCTCAATGCAAACTTGGGTTGAGAAAAATTGGAGATCAAAGATCAAAGGAAACATTCATTTCTATGCATGTGGTAATGGTTTTTTTTCTTTTCTATTTGAATTGAAGGAAGATAGAGATGTTATTTTCAGAATTGGTCCATATTTCTTCGAATCCAGGGGTATGTACTTGAATTAGTGGTCACTGGATTTTAATCCAGATGAGGATATTCCAACAACGATCCCTTTTTGTGTAAAACTTCCCCAACTACCCCTTTCTTGTTGGAGTGATGATCTCTTAAGAGCTATAGGAAATGGGGTAGGGTGATATTTAGATAGAGTTGAACCAAAGGGATCTCAATTTTCTTGTGCCAAGATCTATGTAGAAGTGGATCTTGAAAAGGGGTTGCCTTCAGAAATTAATCTTACCCTCAAGGGGTGGACACATTGCCAAACTTTAGACTATGAGAAAATCTTGTTCAAGTGTCATTATTGCCATGAATACGACCACTTTGCACGAGATTGCAAAAAGGCTCTAGCTGGAAAAGGCCCAAATCCAACAATGGAACTGTTGAGAAATCAAATATATGGAAACAAATGACGTGATTTCTCTTCGATTTGATAACTTCTTTTGATGTTATTTTACTTTTCTTGATTATTACCTTCTCCTTTTCTTATTATTATTTTGTTATTGTCATCAAAGACCTACCAAAACATGATGATCAATAGTACACAAAGACACAAGATGTAGGTTGCTAGCTAGGGCCAAACCTCTTGAGAAGAAAACCTACAAAATCCTTCTCTTCTTATAGATTCTTCAAATGAAAAATTTCAATACCTCTAGATCAAGTGAACCCCAATCATGGTTTAAAAAATGCAAAGCCAAACCTAGTAGAGTATGAAGAACGAGAATTAAATGAGGATAAGGAAGAGCCTATTATTGAATATCATGCAATCCATCCTCAATAAAATCTACCACATGAAGTTCCCCACTTGTATCAACCAACAATGAGAGTTCTACCCCCAGATTCAGTGACGCAGAAGGAGGCCCTCGCCCTTCAGGGGTAATCACCAAAAGTATGGATGAAATCCTAATCTAGGTTGAGGATGGCAATGATCATGAGATAGAAAACAATAAGAAGAAGCAAGGAAGACCTCACAAAAAGGTGATTCAGGAGAGAGAAGCAGAACAAAATAAGAAAATGGGAAATTAGACGGTCATCTTAGATATTTTAAAATTGAAAGGCCCTAAAGGATCGAATATTTTAGAAAAAGATATGGGGTTCATCTCAAAATCCTCCTACTAAATGATAGTCATATCATGGAATATAAGGGTTCATCTCAAAATCCTCCTACTAAATGATAGTCATATCATGGAATATAAGGGCTTTGGGGATCCCCATTAAAACCTAGGTGATCTGGGAACTTGTCAAGCAAGAAAAGCCTTGGGTACTCCTATTGTAGGAGATAAAGATTGAAGAAAAAAAAGTAAACAAGGTAACACAATCATTTTGGAAAGGTTACATAGGAATAGCTCAAGACTCAAGAGTAGCATCAAGAGGACTTGGTATGCATTGGTCTAATATGCACTTACAAATAATTGATAGTATGAAATCACAATACTAGATAGCAGTCATTCTTGAATGAAAGGATACAAAATAATGAATTAATATGATTAACTTATATGGGTTTGTGTTTTTTTTCCCAAGGAAAAATCGTAATTTTCTATTATATATGGAAAATTACATGTTGTAGATGCCTGTGGCATATGCTATAAGTGTGACCGTAGTCATCAGAGAGTATATAAGTCCCTACATATTATCCGAATAGGGCGGATCTCCAAAGTTCAAAAAAAAGTTTATATAAAAATATTACAAAATTTCAAAAATGTTTGTTGTAGATCTTCTGATGGCTGCTGCATTAAAAAGTCTATGATAAATTAGGCCTATCATCCCTTTACTGCAATTCATCCATGTATGACCTATGATAGTACTGATAGGCATATCCTTGTCTTTGTTCCTGAATCAACCATTCACCCCTAGGTTGATGCGCTGCCTCTTTTGAACGCTAATCCACAATTTGGTTGCACTCCTTATAAATATGTATACATGTGATATGATCAAATTGTGATTTTAAAAGCAACGCATCATCCAAAATGTTTCGGAGTGAATGAACATGGCATGCAGATGTGTACTTTAACCAATTTATGACAATCTTAGAATCCCCAAAAATCTGTAAGTGTATACAGTTTTGGCTTAGTGCAAATTATAAAAGATGACGAAGCGAGATAAGCTTGGCATAATTGTTTGTGCCCACACCCAGGCCCATGCGAATATGGAAAAAATGGGAATCATATAGGTGAAGGAGTCCCCCCCCCCCCGCACACACTCCTGGTCTTGAGCTGAACCATCAAATAGGCCTAGGGGTGAGACTAATCAATAACTTTAGGGGTAATAGATCGGGTCGAGGTGGGTTGGTCATCCTCTTAGATTTCATTGTAGAAGTAACATATCCTTGAAATAATCAGCGGCCACCTGATTTGCATGTTTTTGAAAATGATTTTGTTCCTACAAAACCAGATATTCCAACAAAGGATCAAAGGGAGATTGCGAATTTTCATAGTGGGAGATGAAATCCACCAATTGTTCCATGCTTCTTTATGTCACACCTTTCCCATCTCTGAGTAATATTTAACGAGGATAGATTCTGCTCCCATATTTGCTATGTGGAAGTGCATGACATATATAAATGTTCATTCGTTTCCTCCTCCTAGCGACAAATAACACACCAAGATGGGCCATGAAAATATCTTTTCATGAGGTTAGAGCCTATGGGTGTTTTATTCATGATCATGTTCCACATGAACAAGTGAGTGCAGGGTTGTGCCTTGAGTTTCCATATCATGCACCACCAATTTTCCAGAACAATGGGCTTATGTGCAGTGTGGATTATGGGGTATCCCTCTTTGGGTGTGTATGGTAAATCAATTCATCCTCATCATCCCTAATTCTCATATGAGATTCTGATAATGGAATTGTATATTGCCTCCACTCCCGAGTCCACAGTTCGGGGATGCCTGAGAATTGTTGCAAACTTCCATGCTTGTTGAAAAATAGTTGTATTCAGCTGATCCACAATATGGTTCATTGTGACGATGCCTCTGTTGTTAAGAAAAGCAATCAGATTTGGGGGAAGTTGGTACATATTGCCACAACCAATCCAAGGGTCGACCCCAATGCGAACCACTGAACCATTGCAGATTTTCCAAGTAAGTCTACTCTGAATGGTAGAGAGAGTTTGTAAGACAACTTTCTAGATGACATATATGCCATGTTTGTTCCAAGAAGGTAATTGAACCCAATCTATGATATGTTGAGGCCAAATATATTTATGATTGACGACTTTAGTCCATAAGCTCTTGGTCTTGAGGAGAATCCATCCCAATTTGGTCACCAATGCATGTGCAAAAGCTGGTAGGTCTTTGAGACACACCCCCCCCCCCCAACAACAACAATGTGGCTCCACTTGACCTAGGAAAAGGGTTTACCCTCCTTATTCTTGTTCCATAAGAAGTTGTAGCAAATCCTTTGTATTCTGGATATAATTCCTTAAGGAATCTAGGCAAGTGACATCCAATAAACTGGGGTGGCTTCAAGAACTGATTTAATAAGCACCAAACACCCTGCCCTGGATAAGAATCGATGGCTCTAGTTGTTCATCCTTTTTTCCACCTTGGTCACCAACTAGGTCCAATTTTCAATTTTGTATCCATGTGATTATATGTGAAAGCCCAGGTATTTCAGTCCATCCTCTAGCTGTAGCCTTTGGAAGCGAAAATTTTGGTATGCATGATGATGTTCCTGTGCAGAGTAGGTTGAAAAGATAATGGTGGATTTAGGTCTATTGATTTCCATACCTGTTGTTGTGCAAAATAATCGTAGAACATTAGATAGAGTGTTGAAATCCTGAATGCCTCCATTGAGGAATATAAGCACATCATTGACGAACAAGAGGTGAGAAAGAATGCATTGGTTCATGATCTTGAGACCTTGTAATCTCCTAGCCTTTTTTTCAAAAGAAATAAGCCTGCTTAATCCTTCCATGACTAGCAGGAAGAGAAGAGGGGAGAGTGGACATCCCTGTCTGAGTCCCCTCTCTGCATGGAAGAAGTGGGAAGCCAAGCCATTAATGAGGGCACTAAAAGAGACATATGTAATGCAACAAATGATCCATCAGATGAAGGGGACAGGGAACCCAAGGTGTGTTAATAACATCCTGATGTAGAGCCATTTGACACAGTCAAAAGCCTTTGAAAGATCAATTTTGAGTATGGCTCCTTTCAGGTTCTTTAGCTTGATAGAGTGGGGGGATTCCTGAGTAGTACCGATGGCTTCATGTATCTGACAGTTTTTGAGAAAGGAAAATTGTTCAGAGGATATATTATTAGATAGGATCGACTTGATACAGTTTGCAATGATCTTAGCAATGATTTTGTACAGACAATTGTAGAGAAGGGCCTGAAATCACTGAAGATTGTGGGGAGTCCACCTTAGGAACGAGGGCAATAAAAGTAGTATTGATGGCTTCATATAATCTCCAAGAAGATCTACATTCATCAATAACATTTAGAATGTCTAGTTCAATGGTTTCAAAGAAGGATGGATATAATTCCACTAACCATCCATCCAGACCTGGGATTTTATCCTTCTTGAACCATTTCAACGTGCTCTCCAATTCTCCCATAGATACAGGTTTGATAAGATCCTCAACTGAGTCTGGCTCCACAAATCTAGGGAAATGTCCAACAAATCGAATGGTTTTTGGAAGTGATGCACCGAGGGGGGCTTTAAAGAGCTGCTGGACGTGAGTATTCCCCATATGTGCCAGCTGATGAAATGTATGTGCTGACTGCCTATGTTCATTCAACATTTGCCATATAGTGTTGCTAGCCCGCCTCCCCTTGAAAAAATTATGGAAGAATTTTGTGTTGTCATGCCCTTCTTGAAGCCAAATAGCTCTACTTCTGAGTCTCCATGTCTCTTCCCATTCCAGTAGAATATTCGATCTTTGTGCCTCCAACTCCGTTAATGTGGCTTTTGCTTCAATGGTAGTGTACCCCCTGCCTTGGTCATTAGTCAGCTCGTCAATCTGGCGTTCAATGTCACAGAGAGTCACATCATCCCTGGAGTTTTTGGCTTTAGCCCAATTTATGGAGAGTCTTTTAATATTCACTAGGTTTCGACAGAATCCCTCTGCCACAAAATCACCATTTGAAGGTGGGTGGCTTCTCCAATAATCAGTAACTAATCTGTGGTAATCTGGGTCCTTTAGCCAGGTCAAATTGAATTTGAAAGGAGCCTTGGGCTTATGAGAAGTGCTAGCCAATTCTAGATAGATGGGGGAGTGGTCTGAGATCCCACCAAACCCCACCCATTGCCTGTAGTTCGTAAAAGAAGCTAACAACTCTTCTTTAATGAGAAATCAGTCCAATCTTCTTCCTAATGCCACATCTCCAATCCTTTTTTTATGACAGGTAGGCATATTTCGGTTCATAGGGATATCAATAAGGTGATGTTGTTCCAATAATAGATCCAGTTGATCAGAGAGGGGATCCAACTGGGGGTGATGACCCCAGGATTCTTCATGGCCAATGTTGAAATTAAGGTCTCCCCCCAATATGGTGATATTGTTGATCACAGAGAGCCCTAATATATTATTCTAGAATTCCAACCTATTGTGATTAGGTGCATTTATATTGATAATGCGAAGATTCCTGCCCAGCTCCGAGGAGAAAATGTCCATTTCCATGAACCCATGGCCCCCCCAAGCAGAGATAGGGTTAATGATACAGGAATTGTAACCTAGAGTGATACCCCCGATCACCCACTGACATATGATGCATGAAAACCCCAACCGGGCATCAAGGAGCGCAAAATCTAGACAATCTGCACAACCAAACCTAAGGTCTCTTATATAAAGATAATGTCACAAGGATCAGAGTCCAAGAGCCTCTCGAGAGCTAGTTTTTTAGAGGGACTAGCTAAACCCATACAAGTAAAAGATAGCCACTTCATGGGGGAACTGAAGCTAGGGTATCCTTTACTCTAAGTACCCTGTCAATAGTGTTCTATCTACCATGGGCCACATTGACCCTTGCAAGCATGATGGCTTTAGAAATCATAGAAGGATGCCCCCGAGAAGGTTTGGTATCCAGAGTCGAGGATGAGATACCTAATCCAATCGATTCATGAAGAGCAAGGGCTCGGGATAAGAGGTTATATGAATGAGTTTGTGAAGAAGTGGGTGGCTCAGATGGAATGGACGACCCTGAGCTATAAACAATAGGAGGGGTGGTGGAATAGATAGCCGACGGGGGATCTAGCAAACAATTGATAGGGGTGTAGATCATACAAGGGATGGATGCAAATGCAGGCAGAGAATGCAAAATATTACCAAAATGCGAAACAAAGGAACTGAGAGGAGGAGATGTACCCGTGGAAGGAGCAGCCACTACAACAGTCCAGGATCTCATCATGGGCGGGGATATGGGCGGAACTTTAACAGAACAAGATGACCAAGCTGAGTCCCCCTCCACATCCTTCGAACTAGCAGAGCGTGAAGGCTGATCTTCAACTTCTGGATCATCTGGCTATAGATGATTTTTTCCCTTTGCTGTAGGAGGAGATGATGGCGAAACAAGAGGACATTCCTTAAATAGATGCCCTACCTTGTGACATATTCGACACTTGAAGGGAACCCCTTCGTAATCAAGGATTTGCTTGTGAGAAAAATGTCTCTAGTGAACAGTGATCTTCTCCTCCAATCCTTCCCGAGTATCCAGATGGACCAGGATTCATGCCATGGACTTGTTTCCCGAAGATTCATATGTCTTATCATGATATAGATAAGTGCCCAGCATGTTTCCGATGTGAATGAACACATCCTTCGACCAATAGTGCAGTGGTAACCCCGGTAAACAAACCCAAATCGGCCTTACACCAAGTTGCTCCCTTTATGGGCCGAAAAGGGGGCTCCATCATTCTAGCAACACCGGGGCAAGTTCGATATGCCAATATCGCGAGAGGATCCAGTCTGTATATTCCTTCTTGTGGAATATGAGAGAACCACCCGTGAGTAAGAACAGTAATAGAGGGCATTTCTTTAATAAGGGATCCCCAAATTTCCATAGTCCAGAGCCAAAAATGCTCCACTGTGTAGTTTCGTCCTTAGACTCATCCCACCAAAACCTTGTTGGTCGTATCCACCACCTCTCCCATCGTGAGATCTTCCACTAGCATGAGGTTGATGTCCTTGTCTATCGCCTTGATGCACTTTCCTTTCTTTACCTTATTGGACCTAGGAGTCATCGAGTGGTCCCAGAAGGGACCCTTGCTACCCTGATATGCTGCTTGCGAAGATAGAGAAGAACTCTTAGGATTAGGTAGAGGTATACTAAAGAAAACCAAGGGTATGGGGAAGCTGATCAGTGGAACTTTAGGGTTAGGGTTAGGAGTACTAGTTGGCGAAGTGAAATGGGGGGATGTGAGCTCAGACATAGATATTCCAACAGACGGGGGGCTACCGGATGGAGCATAAGGGTGAGGGAAATCAGGGAGAGGGGAGTCAAAGGGGAGAGGGAGGGATGCATGCCACGATGAGATTGAGAGTAGCAAGGGAGAGCGGGGGACAATCCAAACCCAAAGATGCATCCAAAGCAGTTGATTCCTGCAGGTAGGGAAAATATGGCCCAGGGAGGTCCGTGACAGGTATCTGACGAGACTATGAGAAAGACGAAAAACAAAATGAGCCAAAATTTGACACAGTGTATGAGCGCGTCCAAATATCCTCGTAGGGATTCAGGTTGACTGAATAGTTGAAAACTTCCGAGTCCATTCTGGCAGCAGCGAACGAGGTCAATGGAGTAGTAATGGTCAATCAACAGGGAAGGAAGTTGTCCACACACTCTAAATGTGAAGAAAAAAATGCAGGATAATAGTGAAAGAAGGGAAGATAGTGACAACCGCAGGTTCCACAAGGGCTTACCCTAGCACCTGAGGTGCTTCAATACGTAGAAATGGTGCCATCTCACTAGAGCGAATCTATCTAGGTCTATGTTGTATGGAGAAAAAACTTATTTTTGGGACTCTCAATTCTATTAAATCCAATTCTCATTATTCCAATAGCATTATGGGGGGTGATTTTAATATGATTCTTAGATCTGATGAGAAGCAAGGAGGATCCCATGTTCGTGATCTATTTCGTGAGAGGATGGAAGACCTCGTTAATGATTAGGACCTGGTGGATATTCTTCCCAAAATTCAAAAATTTACATGGTCAAATTGTAGAACTGGGGACAATCATATTGTTTCCCGCCTTGACAAGTTCCTTATCCATAACAATTGGTTGCTGTAGGGGATAAATGCACTTCCTCAATTTTCACTCAAGGGGAGTCAGATCATAATCCTATCTCCTTGTCTTTTGTCCAAAAGGAAAATATGGGTCCCATTCCATTCATATACAATCCTGTATGAATAAAGGGAGTGGTAGATCTAATCAAGTGAGCTTGGGTAACTTCAGTGACTGGATTGCCAACGCACTTGTAGGAATCCAAATTAAAATTGGTTAACCAAACTTTAAGGAATTGGCCCAAGTATAATTATGTGCATATGGTACATAAGCAAAATGAATTAGTATAGAAATTAGAACATCACCAAAGCCTAATTGAAGAGAGTAGCGTAGAATCGTGGCACTTTGAAAGAGAAATGGGATTAACAAAATAAATCTTTGTGATTAGCTGAAAAAAGGAGGAGTTTAGGTGTCTCAAGTCAAGAAGTTTATGGCTTCGGTATGGGGATAGAAACACCTCCTTCTTCCATAAGCAGGCTAGAGAAAGAAAGCTAATGAATAGAGTGAAGGAGATTGTCCTCAAGGAAAGAGCGAAAATCTCCTCCTTCGAGGAAATAAAACAAGAAGCTTATTGACATTTTTGAGCTCTTTATCATGAATATCATAAGGTTGATTAGGCTCTGGCATAGAAATTACTTCAATGCATCCCCACTATAGTTACAAATTCTATGAATGCATCCCTAGTAATAGAGATATATGAAGCAGAAGCAATTGAGGCAATTTGGAGCTTGGATCCTGATAAGGAACTAGGATCGAATGGATTCTCTATTAGTTTTTTAGGGAGTTTTGGACCTTGATAAAAAATGAATTGTTAAGGATGTTTAATAACTCAGAAGTAAAGGACAAGGTGGGAGGTGCCACCAACTCATATTTTTTATCCCTTATTCCTAAAGAATCTAATCCTACAAAATTTTCTAGATTCCATCCCATATCCCTTTGTAACTCAGCGTATAAAATCCTCACCAAAATCATAACATCAAGAATAAAGAAGGCGCTTCTAGAGTTTATCTCTGATAATCAAGGGGGTTCCATGCAACATAGGCACATTTTGGACATTATCATATTAGTTTTGGAGGTAATACACTCAAGAAAGGAAGCAAGCAAGTAGGAAATGGTAATCAAGCTAGACATGGAAAATGCCTTCGATCGAGTACACCATTGTTTCCTTTATTTAATGTTGGAGAAATTACAATTTAGCAAGGAGTTTATTAGATGGATCTAAGTGTGTATTGGATCTCCTTGGATAGCCCCACTGGTAAATTTTCGACCCATATCTTTTTGCTCAGGTTCCAGAGGGCATGGAAAATTTTAGGGACTAATGTTCGCCCAGTTGGCTAATTTTCCATGATTTTTCCACAAAAAATATTTGCTAATTTCCAAATATTATAAAAGATGATTCGCTCAATTTTTAGAATATAAAATTATTTTACCTTAAAAATCACCAACATTATATGGAGACTATATATAAAATCATTATAAATTTGAATAACTTTACAAATATATCAATAAAAATTTTATAGTTTTCATATTAGGGATTATTGAGATTCGCCAATGTTTTTAAACTTCAAGAAAATTTTCCATCCTTAAAATTTTCCTTGCCAGAGGGATACGGCAAGGATGTCCCTTATCCCCTCTTCTCTATATCATCATGGCAAAGAGTTTAAGTCAAAATTTGGAGCAAGCTAGGTAGGAATGTAAGTTAGTGGGTTTAAGTATAGCACGAAATGTGAAGGGGGTAAACCATTCTAAGTTCATATATGACACTCTTCTATTGAGGGAGCATCGAAGATAGTTGCAACACTATTTAAGAAAATATTGGACTATTATTTTTCCTAATTCGATGGGTTGGTAAATAAAAGGAAGTGTCAAGTCCATGGATGGAACTGTGTAGAATCAACTATACTCAAGATTGCGAAAATATTTGAATTCCCAACCATCCCTGATTTGAGGTCATTCAAATATTTGGGTATTGCCATCTCTCTAGGAGGATCTAATCTAGAGGAGTGAGAGGAAGTATTTCTAAAGTTAAAAAGGAGAATCCATTCCTCGAGAGCTCAATGGTTAAATGTAGTCGAGAAAGTGGTATTAATTAAATCTATATTGTCCTCTCTTCCAATATATATGGGATTAGGTTTGTTAGCCCCAAAAAGTGTCATCCATTAAACTAGTGGTCCCTTGAGGAATTTTTTTGTGGCAAGGAGGAAAACATAATGAAAATAGATTTCATCTTGTAAAATGGAACATTGTGTGATTGCCTAAAACATTTGGAGGATTAGCAATCAAGGAGCCTTAGTTAATGAATTTGGCATTAGGAGCAAAAATAATATGGAAACTCCTATCAAATTCCAATGAATGGTGGAAACAGGCCTTCATCTATTTTTTTCCAAAAGAACAAGCTTCTTAAGCCAAAACAAGAGAATTGATAGGAGTAGGGATCGAAGATATGGAGGTTATGTAAAGAAGTGGCTCCTATTATCATCAAAAATCTAGGTTGGAAAACAAGGAATGGAGTGTGTATCCATCTATCGAAGGATTGCACCCTAGTGCCAGGACTGGTAAGAGACAATGAAGAGTTAAAGGATCTAACAAAATGGATGGAGGATGCGGGACTTAGGAGGCTTGCCACCATTTATCAATGGGACCCCCAAGGTCATTGGATCAGATGGAATTGTGATAATATTCCTCCTAGCCTTCAATAGTCTTGGGATTAGTTGATTAAACCTGATTAAAGCATTAAAGGGGTATGCACTAGTAATAACATCGAGGATAGATCACAGGATATGGCGAAGCAAAAAAACAAGTAATTATTCAATAAAATAAGGATATAATATGATTATTGAAAAGGTTCCCCTTTCATATACTAACAATCTATGTGGAAGAATATGGAATACTTATGGGATGTCGAAAATAAACTTATTCTGTTGGGAATTGGTTCACGAAGAAGTTGTAACTGTTGAGAATATAAAGAAAAGAAACATCCAGGGTCCTTCCCGATGCGTGCTATGCCATGATGCAAAAGAGGATATTCCTCATCCCTTTCATTGGTGCCCATTCGCTTTGGAGGTTTTGAAACTGACCTTGATGTAGGTCCTTAATCTTTCCTACATCCCGAAGAGTTGGGAAGAATTTTTTGAAACTTGGAAGCATAGAATCCCATGGAAAAGGAAGGTGAATTTGGTAGTTATGAGACATTGGATGGCCCTATTGAAATACCTCTTTTGGACAATATGGATCACTAGGAATCGTTCAATTTTCAAGGAAGAAAAACCAACTGCGTCCTCCTTTGCATAAAAAACATTACCAATGCTCTTTGAGATGTTTCCAACTCAAAGATATGATTTGAGGGAAATTGATGATATTTATCGGATATAAAAAGACTGGCTTAAGTTAGATAAGCATTTCGATCATGTTGGAAACTTCAATTTTAAAAGTTTGAAAAAAAATTCATTCTCAATAAGATTATAACTTGATGAATTTCACACATGGAACAAGAGTCTGGGATATTATCTATTTTTCTTTGATGGAGCATTGAAAGGAAATCTTGGGGAGGCAGGAGCATGAGGGGTTATATTTCACCTCGATGAAGAGAGGAAGATTCAAATTTTCAGAGGACTTGGGACCTCTACAAATAAGTAGGCTAAATATTTATCCATATGGCAAGGATTGGAGTTGCCCTTCTCTAGAGGACTTCGATAATTGATGGTTTTCGATGATTCCATGAAAGTTATTCAGTAGGTGAATAAAATTAAAGGCAATGATGAGCAGACTTCAACTTATATTGTGCATAGAATTAAACTATTTGTAACGCCTCCTCCCACATGTACCCAAATTCACAAGCTCGTTGGGGTAAACATGCGATGAGTGTCACTGTGACATGATCCGACTTCCTAGGTCTAGTTAAGGAAGTGAGGCCTACAAACTGAACACTTATTGACATCCTACAGGGACTATAGATCATTCAGGAGTTGAACTACCACCCCAGGTGATCAATCCTTGATTTGGAACCTTTTTTTCTCTCACCTAGAACCTCAACTGTACACACAAGCCTGCTTCCATATGGTTATGGTCTAAAATCCCGAGTTGAGTGCTAGTTGTTCTAAGATCTGAGTCACTTTTTCAAGCTAGCCTCCATATCACTACCTAAAACTTCTTGTAACTTTCCAGAATCATAATTAACATGATGACAATGCCAAACATTCAAACTTGAAGAAAGAAATTGACCTGTATTGCCTAAGCCATAACATACATTTCATTAAACACATGATAAACATGTAAGCTACAGGGCATGAATGCATATTCGGTTATAAACTTTTGAAATTCATCTGAGATTCACCGGGAAGATTGTAATCTCTCTCTAGCTAGATGCAATAGCACTTTCTATTCCATTCGTTCATCAACCAATCAATAACTTATGAAAACATGGCAAGATCCATAGATAGATTACATCATATAACCACCATAGAAACCATGAAAAATCAACCATAATATCAACATGATAACTAGTGCAAGTATTTGTTATTTACATATGAAAATTTCAACCAAGTTAGGGACTTCCACATACCACTCAACCATAGATTGGGCTAAACCAAATCTCTCTTTCAACCAATCACCCCCATTCCATATTCCATGCATGAATGTGGGATCTCATGGGAAAAAATAAACAAAATTGAACTAGGGATTCTAAAGGCCAAACCCCCTCAACCACAATTATTCCACCTCTATGGTTCAGAAATAACTAACATCAACCAGATCGGTCTCTACCCAAGTTGTCTAAGTCTCCAAGAACTAGTAACCCAACCCACAACCTTCCAGGGCTCCAAAGCATTTGTTCCAATGATGACTTTAAGTACTAGTAACTCAACCCACCAAGGGCTCCAGGGTATTTGTCCCAACCTATGACTCTAGGAACTAGTAACTCAACCCAAACTATTCCAGGGCTTCTAGAGTGTTTGTTCCAATGTAGAGCCATAGGGAACTTGACACCAATAAAAAAAACAAGTGGGAAACCCAAAACACCATGGCTATCCAAGAACTGGAAAGGAAAGGTTGAAACAATTGTCAATCTAAGAAAATATCCATGCTGATGACAACACACAACCAATTGATCACATGCATATACCATGCATCCAAAAATCAACAAGGAAATCACATATGCAACCTGTTACCTGCAAAGAAATCCGATTGTAGTTGTTGGTCAAACTGTTTTCTTGCGCTCACTTCTTTCCTTTTCCTTCTTTCTCCAAACCAAAGTGAATACCAAAGTTCTCCATTAATTCTTCAATAATACTCTAAGTTTGAAAGATTATGAGAGAATGGGAGTGAACTAGAGCTCCACCACAAAACTGTAAAAAAGCTAAACCAACAAATTCTAAGCCAAAAGTTGTGAATTGTTCTTTGGAGCCTTTTTTTCATTGATGCCTCTATTTTATTCATTTTCCTTCACTTTCCTCTAATTTCCCTTGCATGAAAATATGTGTCTCTTCACCTTCCTTTTCTCTTACTTTTCTTTATTTTCATAAATAAATGTCAATTATTTCTTCTTTTCCTTTTCCAATTTCCATAACCATTATTAATAATGAGTGATGCCCACTACAATGTTTTTTCCCAACATTCAGCTTGGAATATGTGTCCCATGACCTTGCTCTTATTTTATTTACATGGAAAATCCACCATGGGTTTTTACAAACCCCTCCCCCTTGGAGTAGCACCATCCTCATTTTCTAATGATGTTTATAACTAGAAAAACATGTTTCCCATGGAGCTTTATAACACAACTCGATGCAATATTTACAACACACTTCTCATTGGAGCTTTATAACACCACTCATAGTAGTATATACAACACACATATGCATATACAAACATAAAAAAAATGTATATACCAAACACATATGCTCAACTAGAAAATAAATAAGGATACAAAGCCTTCATCTGATCATCCATCTCCCACGTAGATTCATCAAACCCAAAGTGCTTCCACTGCACTCTAACTTGCTTGATTGCTCGGTTTCAGAGCATGAGTTGTTTCCATTGCAATATGCTTTGTGGTTCTGGTTGGAATTATCCCTCTGGTTCCACCTACAATATAGACCAATCAATCACATGATCAACATCTTGGACATACCTCTTAAGCAATGAAACATGGAAAACATCATGGATTTTAATTGTTGATGACAGTGCAAGTTGGTAGGCCACTGGTCCAATCCTCTCAAGGATCTCAAAAGGCCCAAAATACCAAGGTGTCATCTTGGCACATGATTCAATCCTCAAGGAGCTCCTCTTTGGATTGATGCGGAATTACACATGCTCTGCAACTTGAAACTCCTTGAATTCTCTATGCTTATATGCATAACTCTTCTATCCGTCCTGTGTTTCCTTCAAATTCCTCTTAATAACTTGCATTTCATGTTCCATCTCAGCTAACATATATGGTCCAATCAACACCATATTCATCGGATCACTCCAACTGATAAGAGTATTACAACGCTGCCTATAAAGAGCCTCAAATGGACTCATCCTTAAGGAATCCTAATACTCATTATTATATGCAAACTCCACTAGTTGAAGATAGTCCTCTCACTTCCTGTTGTTGATGCATGACATACATCCTCAACATGTCCTCAAGAATATTGTTAACCCTCTATGTCTTTCCATCTGTCTACAGATGGCAAGTTTTATTAAAAGCTAACTTTGTCTCCAAACCTATAGAAAACTCCTTCCAAAACCTGGAAGTGAACTTGGTATCTATATCTGATATAATATTCTTAGGAATACCATGCAATATCACTATCTCCCTGATGAATATCTGAGCTACCTCACTGGCTGAATTAATAGAATTAATTGTAATGAAGTGAGCCCCCTTACTTAACATGTCAACCACAACCATGCTGGAATTATGTTGCCTAGCTTTCCTTGGAAAACATGTAATGTAGTCCATGGAAATGACCTCCCATTTCCACTCTAGGATCAGAATCGGTTGTAACAAACTTGTTGGATGCTTACACTCTGTTTTCACTTGTTACAGTCCAAACATCTAGCGACAAACTCATCTACTTATTTCTTCATGATCAACCAATGAAATAAATTCTTAATTGTTGTCAATGTGTTATGATATCTTGGGTGACTTGAATAAAAATTGACATGAAACTCCCTCAATATAAGATTATTCAACTCAATATTATCTGACATATAAATCTTGTTCCCGAATCTTACCAAGCCATCTACCTTGAGGTGATACTCCTCATCCCTATCACCTTCACCCTACTGTTGTAATCTTTGCTTCAGCTGCTGGTACCTTTCATCATGTTTCCATGCCTACAAGATTTGTTCCTACAAATTTTCCCCATAAGAATTTACTATTTCAATATGATTAACCTACAATCTCCTACTGAGAGCATTTGCAACCTAGTTCTCCTTTCCCTTGATGTATCTAATATCAAATTCGAACTCAATAAGAGTAACTAACCATCTAGCTTTCTTGGCATTCATATTGGGTTGGTCAAACAAGTATCTCAACCCATTGTGATCACTCATTAGAATAAACCTCCTACAAAGAAGATAGCACGTTCACATCTCCAAGACATGAATGATACCTGCTAACTCATGCTCATTCAAATTCCTTGACTCATAACATACCACCTGTCCTTCCTGCAACAGGACTCCACCAATTCCTCTCTTGCAAGCATTTTTACATACCACAAACTCCTTACCAGGACATGCAATCTTCAAAACTAGAGCATTTGTAAGAAAATGCTTCAATTTCTCAAAACTAGCTACACACTCCGCCATCCATTCAAACTTCTTTCCTTTTCACTACAAAGATGTAATAGGATAGGGAATATGTGAGAATTTCTTGATGAACTTCCTATAATAACCTGCTAGTTCCATGAATGATATGACCTCATCCACATTCCTAGGAGTTGGCTATTCCATAATAGCTTTAATCTTTTCTTAGTCCATTGCTATCCTTTCCTTGGAAACAACATGTCCGAAGTGATGAAATTTAGCCTGAAAGAAACTACACTTGTTGAGCTTGGCATACAATTGATGTTCTCTCAGAAATCTTAACACTGCTTCTAGGTGCTCTGCATGCCCTTACTCATTCTTAGAATATATCAATATATCATTAATGAAAATCATCACAAACTTGTTCAGATAAGGAGGCAACACATTGTTCATCAAACACATAAAAGTAGTTGGATCGTTAGTAAGACCGAAAGGAACCACTAAAAACGCGTAATTCCCATACTTGGTACAAAATGCACTCTTGCAAATATCTTCTTCTTTGATGCGCACCTGATGATATCCCAATCTCAAATCAAGCTTTAAGAATATTGTTGCTCTCTTCAATCGATCAAACAAATCATAAATCTGTGGCAATGGATACCTGCTCTTGATGGTCATCTTGTTTAGTTTCCTGTAATCAAAGCACAATATGAGAGTACCATCCTTCTTCTTCACAAACAACAATGGTGCACCCCAAGGCGATACACTTGGCCTAATGTATCTCTTATCAAGAATTTTCTTAATCTACAACTTCAATTCCACCAACTCTGGAGTATTCATTTTGTAAGGTGCCTTTGATGTTGATGTTGCTCATGGTACCAACTCAATAGAAAAGTTAGCTTCCCTATGAGGTGGTAACTCTGAAATCTCTGCAGGAAATACATCCTGAAATTTTGGCAAAACATGATACCTCTTCAATACTTCATCATCCTCACATCCATCCCTTTTTCACTAGAAATATGAAATGCAAACAATACACATCCCTTTCTGCAACTGCACTTTGTATGCATAGTTATAACCATTCTCACTGATGTTGGTTTCTTCTTTCCCTACAACATTATTCTTTCCCCGTCATCATCTAAGCACTGAATATCCTTCTCATAACAATCTACCTTGGTCCTGTGAATAAGAAACCAATCTATGCCCAACAACATATTGTATAAACCCAAAGGAATCATATTTAGATGTGTTGATGCAGACATACCATTTAGTTCAAATGAACAATCTCTCATCTAATGATGAACTCTTCTCTTGGTCCTTGTAGCCAAATGCACCAACCAAGATTTTGCATGTACTTCTTTATTCAAGCAACACTTATCCACCAGGTTAGGATTGCTATAACTATAATTAGATCAAGGGTTAATCAAAATAGAAACAACTTCATCACAAAGCTTACCTTCCATATAATAATGGATGCATGATTATCAACCTCCATATTATCCACTATTGTATAAATCCGAGGAATACTTTGTCCAACATCTCCAACTGTTTGTGCCTCCTGAGAAACCATATCAACAACTAACATGCATGCATAACAATCACATCTATCCCATCTTGTCCAAGTGTTTGAACCTAGAAGCTCTGATACCACCTGTAACGCCTCCTCCCACTTTTATCCAAATTCACAAGATCGTCCGGGCAAACATAAGACAAATGTCACTATGACATGAACTATTGTATGTGGAGCATGATTGTTCAGAGGTCTTTGTTTCAGCTGGATGTATACCCCAAGAATTTTGTACACCCCTCCACGCGGGGGGTACTTGTCCCCCCTGCTGGGGTCCGGGGGGGCTGATCCCCCCCCAGCTGGGGGGTCAGGGAGCCAGCGGTCCCCCAGCGGGGGCTCGGGGGCAGTGCCCCCGAAGCTAAAAATAGATGTAAAGTTTCCTTGTAAAAGTATAGTAATTTCTAGTCAATCTAGGCCATTCATTAGGCGGATGATCTGACGGTAGAACTTATGTTTAATTTAGGGTTTTTTTCCATAAAAGGAAACCCCTCTCTTTGTGTGAGGGCATTGTATTGAGTTTGTGTAATATATGTGTATTCTCCGAGCGAGAAATAGACAGGATATTACAACGAATATCCTGTAGGTTGTGTCTCTTCATTTTGTTGGATAATAGAAATGAAGGACTGGATGTTCGGGGTGGACGTAGCCCAAACTGGGTGAACCACGTATATCTGTGTCTCTCTTGTTTTATGTGTTTTCTGTGTTTATATTTCTGCAATATTTGATGTGTTACGTTGCTCCATAATATATAATTTTATAACAACTGGTATCAGAGCCAAAGGTTCTATTTGGCTGATAAACTCGCAGGAAATAAGGGTTCCTCGTTCGAGTGGGAGTAATGGCGGAAGATGGTAAGTTTAGGGTTGAGAAATTTAACGGCCAAAACTTCTCACTATGGAAGATGCAGATGGAAGATTATCTGTATCAGAAAGATCTATACCTACCATTGGGCGGAAAAGCAAAGATGCCGATGGGTATGACAGATGAAGAATCGAACCTTCTCGATAGAAAGGCACTCGGAACAATACGGTTGTACCTCGCAGCATCAGTCGCTTTCAACCTTTCGAAGGAAACAACGACAGAGGGTTTGATTAAGGCGTTGGAGAAACTATATGAAAAACCCTTGGCCTCAAACAAGGTATTTCTTATGAAACGGTTATTTAATATGAAGATGTCAGAAGGTCGATTTGTTGCAGACCATTTAAATGATTTTAATACTATTACAAGTCAGTTATGTTCTGTAGGGGTAAACTTTGATGATGAAGTTAGAGCTCTGCTATTCTTCTTCTCGTTGCTAGAAAGTTGGAATGGTTTAGTAATGGCCATTAGTAACTCTGTTTCTGGATCTAGTACTTTAAAGTTTGATGATGTTGTCGGTGCTATCCTTGGTGAGGAAATGTGACGGAAAAACTCCGGTGAGACATCAGGTAATGATTTGAGTGCAGAGTCTAGGGGAAGAAAAATGGAAAGAGGAAAGAGCTTAGGATATCACAGTGAATCAAGGAAAGGCAGATTCAAGTCCAAATCAGGGATAGTGTGCTAGAAATGTGGAAAGAAAGGACACCTAAAGAAAGACTATAGATCTCGGAAGGGAAAAGAAGGAGATTCATAGCAAGAAAACAATCATGAAGCAAATGTGACAAGTGAGGTGTTACAAGATGCTTTGATTCTTTCTTTCGAAAATATTACTGATTCCTGGGTGGTAGATTCAGGGGCCTCATTCCATGCCACACCTGATAAAAAATACTTTCATGACTATGTTCAAGGAGATTTTGGACAAGTTCGTTTGGGTGATGATAAACCCTGTAAAATTGTTGGAATGGGTAAGGTTCTTGTAAAACAACAGAATGGAAACCAGTGGCTACTAAAGGAGGTAAGGCATGTTCCAGATCTAAAGAAAAATCTGATTTCAACAGAGCAATTAGGCGGTGAAGGTTGTCTGACAACTTTCACAGAAAAATCTTGGAAGGTCACCAAAGGAGCCTTGGTAACAGCAAAAGGCGAAAAGGTTGGTACATTGTATTTATGCAATGGTATTTCTAACTCTGTTAACGCTTTAACTTCCAAAGGAGCAAATGCAACATTATGGCATCATAGGCTCGGGCACATGAGTGAAAAGGGGATGAAGATTCTTCACTCAAGGAATTTGTTGCCAGGTTTGAATAATGTTGATTTGGACTTCTGTGAGAATTTCATTTATGGAAAATAGAAGAGAGTCAGATTTCTCAGAGTTGGGAAAGAAAAGAAGAGTGAAAAATTAGAACTTGTGCATACAGATGTATGGCAACCTGCTCAGGTATCATCTCTCGGTGGCTCTTGTTATTATGTTACTTTTATTGATGATGCAACTAGAAAAACTTGGATTTATTGTATTAAGAATAAATCTGATGT